>CP106728.1:136743271-136906497 GCA_025506655.1 Gossypium rotundifolium
ACGCATGAACTTTTCCACTTTTCTCAGTCAAGGATCTTTTCGAGCGTGGCTTCTTGTGTAGAAGATTTCGAGCTTCCGAGAATGCTACAAATATTATAATCTCGCCATTTAACTCTCTATTCAAATCGTCTTGCTCCTTAGGCCCAAATCTGCTTCATTAGGATGCCTTTTCGGGTTTTCATCCTAATCCTTTTTGTTTATCAAGACGCCCTTTTCGGGTTTTCATCTTGAAGATTCTTTTTTTTTTTTTAAATCAAGATGCCCTTTTTGGGTTTTCATCTTGATCTCTTCTTTTTTTTTTTAATCAAGACGCCCTTTTCGGGTTTTCATCTTGATCTTTTCTTCTTCTTTTTTTTAATCAAGTCGCCCTTTTTGGGTTTTCATCTTGATCTCTTTTTTTTAGGCATAATATTTCTTCACAGCATCTAAGTTCACAGGATTTGGTAACTCCCTCCCATCCATCTCAGTGAGAATCAGAGCTCCACCCGATAAGGCCTTCTTTACGATGTATGGCCCTTTCCAATTTGGTGCCCATTTTCCTCGAAAGTCTTTTTGTATTGGGAGAATCTTTCTTAGTACAAGTTCTCCCTCACGAAATTCTCTTGGCTGCACCTTCTTGTCTTGGGCCGTGATCATTCTTTTCTGGTACATCTGTCCATGACAGATTGCTTTCAAGCATTTTTTTGATAAGATTTAGCTGGTCATATCAAGCTCGAACCCATTCTGATTCCTCTAGTTTAGACTCCATTAAGACTCGTAGAGAGGGGATCTCAACTTCGATGGGTAGCACAGCTTACATTCCATAGACCAGAGAGAAAGGAGTTGCTCCCGTAGATGTCCGCACAGATGTGCGATATGCATACAAAGCGAATGGTAGTTTCTCGTGCCAGTCTTTATATGTCTCGATCATTTTCCCAATAATCTTATTAATATTTTTGTTAGCCGCTTCTACTGCTTCGTTCATCTTTGGGCAATAGGGTGAGGAATTATGATGCTTTATTTGGAATTGCTCGCACACTTCTTTCATCATCTTATTGTTCAGATTTAAAGCATTATCTGAAATGATTCTCTTTGGTAAACCATATCGACATATGATCTCTTTTTTTAAAAAACCTGCAAACTGCAGTCTTAGTCACATTAACAAATGAAGTGGCTTCTATCCATTTTGTAAAGTAATTTATAACCACAAAAATAAATCAATGTCCATTAGAAGCTTTTGGGAAAATTGGCCCTATAACATCCATGCCCCACATAGAAAAAGGCCATGAAGAAGTCATGACATGAAGGGGCGAAGGGGTTGCATGAATTTTATCGCAGTAAATTTGACATTTGTGGCACTTTCGTGCGTAACTAATGCACTCGTTTTCCATCGTCACCAATAATAACCGAGTCTCATAATATGCCTAGCCATAGTGAAACCATTGGCATGCGTTCCACAACTTCCTTCATGGACATCTTCAAGTATTTTTCTGGCTTTAACAGCATCCACGCATCTCAGGAGCACTTGATCTTTTCCTCTTTTGTACAGGATATCCCCATCAAGGACAAATCTCACCGCCATTCTTCTAATTGTTCTTTTGTCATTCTCATTTGCTTGCTCGGGATACCTTTGAATCTTGACATATTCTAAGATATCATGGAACCATGGCCGTCCATCTGTCTCTTTTTCAATGCTAAAACAATGTGCAGAGAGCTCATATATGCTCATTTGGAGAGGCATTATTTCCGTTTCTCTGTTTGCTTTGAACATTGAAGGTAAAGTGGCCAGGGCATCAGCCAATTGGTTTTCTTCTCGTGCGAAGTAATTAAAAGCCACTTCTTTGAATTCTTTAATCAGTTCCGCAACGAGATTGCAATATTTAACTAATTTTGAATCTCTCACTTCCCAATCTCCACGGATTTGGTAAATCACTAATGCTGAGTCCCCATACACCTCTAAGATTTTGATGTTTTGTTTAATAGCTGCACGAAGTCCATAATGCAAGCCTAATATTCTGCTACGTTATTGGTACGAAGAAATTTAATCTAGCAGTGAGCGGATAATGGTTCCCTTCTGGTGACACTAAGACTGCTCCAATCCCATGCCCTAAAGTAATCGATGCACCATCAAAGCTCATCTTCCATGATTTCTCTTTTGACTACTCACACTCTTTTTCTGTAATGCACATCAAATCTTCGTCTGAGAAAATCAAATCTCAAAGGCTCGTATTCTTCCTTTGTTCGAGTTGCTAAGAAGTCAGCTATCGTGCTCCCTTTATCGACTTTTAACTCACATATACGATGTCGTACTCCGATAGTAGGATCTGCCATCGTGCCATTCTTCCTGAGAGTGCAGGTGATTCCATCAAGTACTTTATTGGGTCCACCTTTGAAATTAACCACGTCGTATGATATAACATATATTATCTAAGCCTTCAAACTACCCAGACCAAAGCACAACAAAATTTTTCAATTAATGGGTACTTTGCTTCATACTTTGTGAGCTTCTTACTGAGGTAGTAAATCGCCCTTTCTCTTTTCCTCGACTCATCATGTTGCCTCAGTACGCAACCCATTGAATTTTTGAACACAGTTAGATACAATATTAACGGTCTTCTGGGGGTTGGCAGTACTAGCACCGGGGGACTAGACAAATACTATTTTATCTTGTCAAAAGCCACTTGCACTCATCGTTCCATTCTCCCGAATTATGATTTCAAAGGAGTCAAAAAATTGGGTCACACTGGTTGGTAAGTTGAGCAATGAATCGAGCGATGTAGTTCAACCTCCTTAAAAATCCTCTGACTTCTTTTTGTATGCGCGGAGGTGGTAGTTCTTGTTTGGCTTTTATCTTATCTGGATCAACCTCAATACCTCTCTCGATAACAATGAAGCCTAGTAATTTTCCCATGTAACCCCAAACGTACACTTGGCTGGATTAAGCTTCAGTTGGAACTTTCTTAGTCTTTCGAACAATTTCTTGAGGTTCCCAACATGCTCTCTTTCCCCCCGAGATTTGGCAATCATATCATCAACGTAGACTTCTATTTTTTGTATATCATGTCATGGAACAACATCACCATGGCCCTCTGATATGTTGCCTCAGCATTCTTTAATCCGAACGGTATCACCTTATAGTAGAATGTTCCCACAACATTACGAAGGTAGTTTTCTCCATATCCTCGGGAGCTATCATTATCTGATTATAACCCGATAATTCATCCATGAAAGAGAACAATGAATGTTGCTATATTATCCACCAACGTATCGATGTGTGGCAAGGGAAAATTATCTTTAGGACTTGCTCGATTCAGATCGCGATAATCTACACACATTTGTACCTTACCGTCTTTCTTCAGTACTGGGACTATGTTAGCTACCCATTCTGGGTATTTGGAGACTTGCAGGAAGCCAGTATCAAATTGTTTCTTGACTTCTTCTTTTATCTTTAACAATATTTCAGGTCTTATTCGTCTTAGCTTCTGTTAAATATGTTTGCATTCTGGTTTCAGTGGGAGTCTGTGGACCACTACATCCTCGTTCAAACCTGGCATGTCTTGATATGGCCATGCAAATACATCTTTGTACTCACGAAGCAAGGCGATCAAATCATGTTTGGTGTTCTCTGAAATGGAGGTCTCAATCTTCACTTCTTGCCTCTTTTCTTTATTTCCTAAGTTCACTGTCTCAACAGATTCTTGATGGGGTAGAATCTGCTTATCTTCTTGTTCTATCATTCTTAGTAAGTCAGGAGACGAGACATAATCTTTAGCATTTTCCTCAGCTTCGAATTCTCCTAAACAAATAGCTTTCTTAAAATCGATTTCAGGACTTGTAACAGGTTTGCTCATGTCATTGATATCTGAGCACCTGAAAGGTGAATGAAAAAGAAAACTATAGAGGAGCATCAAAGTATTGGAACCAACAAGCATAATGTTATGGCATGATATGAGATACATGTAAGGACAGGCTGTGAGAAGAGGGAATAGTTATGAAGTTAATGAGAACGAAAAGACCATGAGAAAATGCATCTCTATTAATGTTCATTTAAATAATAAAGGGCAAACATAAGTTCGTACAAAAGAATCCCACTATTACTTAGGGGCACACAAAAAGAGAGTTAACATTGAGCATTACTTTGGAGAGGATTTACAAACTACAAGAAGATCCACAATAGTCCAATTGTTTAAAATGAATCCAGGAGGACAAGGGCGTATCATTGAAACATCTTTAATTGCATCATCTCCTTTGTCAATAACATTTATACTGACATTTTGAAGACCCCTTTCAATCAATAACAGTGTACTTCATGAATTATCTCACCTTGGGTACATCATTCCTGCAGATGTAAATGTTTTTGACAATGAAATGATACGCTATGGGCTCCTATTCCAATTCTCGACCTGAGGCTCTTACAATCCTCCTTTCTTGATCTTTCTGCAACTGTTTTCTTCTTTTTCATATATCCAACTTTAATCCTAAACCGTATTGAGCCTTGTGGTGTACTAATTTTCGTGCTCTAACTATCCCTTGCTGATATCTCCTTAAACCTTTCTTCGCTCGGGCTCCTTTTCTCACAGTCAGCTTAATTCCCATCTTGGTATTCCTTGACAGCTTGGGTGTTGGAATCCTATTTCCTTCAGTAACAAATGTAGCATTGATAAATTCGAAGGAACGGAAGGAGCATTCTACTACATCTTTGTTTATTTCGATGTAGGGTGCGTCAGTAGAGATAGATGCAACAATGTCTTCTTCACTAGCGACCGTGATCAAACGGCTATTAGTGATAAACTTTACTTTTTGATGGAGAGATGAAGGAACTGTCCCAGTAGAATGGATCCAACGCCTCCCTAAAAGGTAATTATATGAAGGTGTGATATCCATGATTTGGAATTCAATATCATATGTACATGGGCCCACTTCTAGAGGAATTTCAATCTTCCCCATGACCTCTCATCATGTCCCATCAAATGCCCTTACTGTAAAGTGACAAGGCCTTAGATAAGACATATCAATTGGCATCCTAGAAAGCGTGGTCAAAGGCATGACATTGAGTGCAGACCCATTGCCAATGAGCACATTCGGTATTTTATAACCCTTGCAACTAGTTGTGATGTGCAATGCTTTTGCGGAGCCCCTACCACTTGGTGGTATTTCATCATCACTGAAAGAGATGAAATTATCTGCATTCAAGTTGTTCACCCACCTATCAAGTTTTTCAACAGATACGTTACTCGCCACATACACTTGATTTAACACTTTCAGCAAAGCATTCCGATGTGGTTCTGAATTCAACAGTAGGGATAATACTGAGATTTACGCCGGTTGCTTATTTAATTATTCTATGACGTTATATTCACTATGCTTAATTAACTTCAAAAATTCATGTGCTTCCTCCTCATTCACAGGCTTTTTAACTTCTTGTCCGGACGAGTTTCAAACTCGACCTCAACCTCATGCATCGGTGCCTTTCCTTTTTGGTTCGAGTCACCGGTCTTCTTCTTTGGTTCAACCACCTCAGGAGAATAACATCTCCCACTGCGGGTAAAGTGTCCAACTTCGCTAACACTTCTAGTTGTAGCTTTGGATTTTTCACCTTCGGGTATGATAATGTTGACATCATATTTCCATGGTACTACCTTGTTGTCCTTGTAAGGGAAAGGAGATGACACTTCAATCACAACCTTTGGTTTGACTTCCTTCTTCTTGGCCTCGTAATAAATCACCAGAGATCGATCAACACTATAAGGGATAGCTGATGGTTGATTATCAGAAGCGCATATTTTCCTTTCCTCGGCCTCGTCTATTTTATCAAAGATCTTGACCTCCTTGTTATCCATCATGTCCTAAATTAATTTTTGAATCCCTCACAAGACTGGATGTCATGCCCTTCGATACCATGAAAATTACAAAAATATTGACTTTTTGTGTTTCCTTCTTTGAAAATTCTATTGGGATAACAGGACGGCCCTTTTTCAACCATTACCTCCCAAACTTTCCGCAAAGGTGTCTTTATTTCAAAAACGTAACTTTTAGCTCGCTGCATGTCTTCTTTTGTCACCACACTCACGTTTCTTTCAGTATGGTAAGGGAGCAAATTTTCAACGACATTACTAGCATTATCAAGTCATAAAATCCCTGCATCAATAAGACCTTGAACCCTCCTTTTAAAGGCTAGACAATTTTCTATAGAATGCCCCTGGTTTCCAGCGTGGTACATGCAATTAGCATTAGGATCGTACCATTTTGGGTATGGAGGCCTCAGGGGTGCCATATAATGTGGGGATATTAATTGTTTTTCCAATAGTTTTGAGAACAACTCTCCATATGACACGAGAATAGGGGTGAATTGAGGTTTTTTAGGATTGGGCCTTGACGGTCTTTGTTCATTTTTGGGTTGGCTTTGAGCAGGCATGGTATTTGGTGGAAACATGGCAAATGGTCTTTGGTTATTTGTGGTGTAGAAGAGGTAAGGAGGAGGTTCTTGATAGTAAGGGCTTTAGGGAGGAAAATAGAAGTTTGGAGGTGGGCGATATCGGGGTCGTGATTGGGTTGGGTACGGATTAAAAGTGTAGTGGCTCTCAGTTCCCACCATATGGGTTTCTGCCTCTTTTTTCTTTACTCACTGCCTTTTTGAACTCTCAGAGCGTTCCATCCTTCCACTCTTAATGGCATTCTCTATAATTTCCCTATATATAACAATATCTGCGAAGTCTTTCATGGCGCTTCCTACCAATTTATCGTAAAATGGCACTTTCAAAGTGTTGATAAAGACTACCGTTATCTCAGTTTTAATTAATGGGGGTTCTACTTGGGTGAGATATCCCTCCATCTTTGCGCGTATTGCCTAAAAGTCTCAGTCGGCTTCTTTTTCCGTCATCTGCAGAGTTAGTCGATCAGGCACCATGTCGGATAGATGCTTGTATTGTTCACAAAATGCTGATGCTAAGTTTTTCCATGATCTCTACTGAGTTGATTATACCATCGAAGAGTCGATCCGACCAAGCTGTCTTGAAAATAGTGTATTAGCAATTTATCCTCATTCACTTAACCAGTCATCTTCCAACAAAACATGATAAGATGCGCCTTTGGACATCTCATTCCATCATATTTTTCAAAATCTAGCACTTTAAATTTTGGAGGCAGAACCAGATCGGGCACTAAACTGAGCTCTTTGGCACTCGGTGCAGAGAAGACTTCAGTACCTTCTATCGCCTTGAGCCTTTCTTCAAGGCTCCTATACTTATTCTGAGCATCATGATCATCCATTTTCAACCTGGCTATTTCTATTGGATCATCTAAATCTGGAATAATTGGATCGACAGGATTAGCTCCGGGTTTCGATACGAATATACCTTGCCCTAGATGAGCAGGTGGTGTAGGTCGTTGCTTTAGGCCTGCCAGTTCCCCTTGAGGATATCCTCTTTGCATTGCATAGGCGTGAGGTAGAGTGAATCCTGAGAGATAGAGCGGATCCTGATTAACTCTTGACTAGGGTTCCGTGATGTCAGGGCTCTGCATGGGCCCTTTTCCTTTGACCAAAGCTATCATCATCTCCATCATTTTGGTCATTTGATCCCTTTGCTCTAGTAATTCCTTTCAAGATCTTACCATCAGATCTCTTGCTTCTTGTTGTGATTTAGCCAATTGCTCTTGCAACTCTCTTTGGGTCCTTTCCATTCTTTCAATTCTTTCATTGAGTTCAGCATCCATAGCTCTAGCTCTTAGACGTGTCCTATAAGAATAACGTGATTCCAGATTCGTAGTGTCGTAACTATGGATTATACGATTTTAGCCTCAGTGAATGATTAGAGTGATATGCCCATGTAATGAATGGATGAATGAATAAATGGATGAATGTTAGTCATAAATAAATATGCAAGAATTTGGTGTTGATTTCAAGATAGCCCCATACTTAGGCATTTCATTAATCAAAAGAGTCTATTACAAAATGTTTTGCCATCTCTGATTTAACAGTTACACAAATTTCCTAGCCACATCACCTTATTTCTTCACTCGTTCTAGGAACTCTAACATGTTTAATCTTTGTCTCGGAGGGAATTGGCAACTAAGAGCTTTGGCTTCATCTAATAATTGCACAATTTGTATAGTCACCTTGTGAATTTCATTGATCAAATCGCCGACATGCATATCTTTTTCTTGGAGAGCTCTTTCATAGGCACGAATGTCTCTGTCATGCTGACCATTCTTTTCTTATAGGGCTTTTAGAAGAGTATCCAAATGTTACTGATGAGCTTGCAGCGTATTTTCTAAATCTCGTATTTTCCTTTTTAGCTCTTGACGTTTAGACTGACTAGTCATTAATTCTGCAAACACGGTTTCATATTCAATATTCTTCTTCCTTAATTTTATCATAGTATGCGCAGCTTTTTCTTCTTCCTTCTTTGCTTTCCCCCTCTAGAATTCCATCCCACCTTTGATATTGCCTAGCTCTTCCTTCCATTCTGTCGATGATTTGCCCAGCCCACTATTCCTTATAGTGTCTCTTAATTTCTTATTTTCAAATGAAGATCCTTTAAGTCATTTCTCATGATCTCAACTTTTTTATGGGCTTTCTTGATTTTGGATTTTTCAATTTGAACATCGATTTTTAGCTGGTAGTGTTCCTCTTGAAGAGAACTAATATCCCGTAAAAGCTTAGCCTTTTCATGTTCAAATTCATGTCTTGTCATTTCCAACTCGATTTACATTTATTCTAAGAAAGGATTCTGGAAAGTGTAATCCGTCGGCGAGATTTGTTGACTATTCACTCGTCGTTGTCTCCATATGTCATAATCTTGAGTGATAGTATCAGCATAGAGAGCTAACTCCATTAGGTAATTGACCTTCCAAGACTTTGCAGTATCTCGGGCTTTTTTCATGTAACCTTCACCTGTAAAAGCAAACTCAGATGTGTCAATCCTCCGGTAGCTGGTATGAACTGTCGTGAAGCAAACTGCCTTTGAACCATTAACGGTGCATATCCAACTCCTCCCCATAATTCAAGTAAAGGCACCCAATCTTAGCTTCTGCATTTGTATAATAGAATCGAAGGACGTATCCATGGTGCTCTCCAAGTTATATCTTCGGCGTAGAGGTTCTAAAAATCGAAACCTAGTGCTGTCCGATGACATCCTTCGGCCAATCTTTCCCAATGTAAGCTTCCAATAGAGAGAATGTTTTTGAAAACATGTGGAAAGGTGTGCGCTCCACTTTCCAAAAGTGGCTCAGAATCCAAACATTAAGTAATTGTGCACATCCGATAAAACGTCCTTCTCCTTTCCTCCTACAACTACTTAGAGATCTAAAAGTCTCGGCTAAGATAGTTGGGACGGGGTTAATTCCTTGCCTCAACTTTTCAAAGAAATCCACTACCGCAACTTTTATATGTCCAAGAACCTTTGGAAAGACGATTAATCCATAAATGGCCAAAGCAAACAGATCCACTCTCTTCACAATATCTAGATGGTTTTGAACTAAGTCCCGTAGAGAAAACCACGGAACACAACTGACTTTGTTCTTTTTCTTTATCTATTTTTCAGCCCATGTATCAGTCACTCCCGTCAACTTCATTAGCTTTTTCTTGAAGGTAATTGGTTTGGGCTCTTTCACATATATCTGGTTGAATTGTACATTGTTAACGCGAAGTAAGGCGACATACTCTTCTATGGTCAGAGTCATATCTTCCTGATTAAAAGTGAAACATTGGTAAGTTGGATCCCAGAATCAAACCATGGCTTGAATTAACTGTACATCTACGTTGACAACGATTAAGTGAGCTATATCCCCGTACTTTTTAGTGAAGATGACCCTAGTGTCTGAGTTCCACTGTTTCCAGATCCAAGTCAAGTGTTCGAGGTTATTCTGACGAGCATTCGAAGTTACATGCTCGGGAAGATTGGAGATACATCCTTCCTTTAAACTGTCCCCTTTTGCTTTTTGAGTTTTCAAAGACTAGTCTCGAACCACGGCATTTTTCTCGGTTACTTGTGTAATTGACTCCTCCATTAGAAACTCGTTTTTGGCAACCAATCTCTAATCAACACCTTCCTAACAAGATGTCTATGATGCATGATGAAAAATAAAAATGAAGGCAAATAACCTTGGTTAGTAATCACAACAAATATAAACGGAGAAAAACTATGGAAACTCTAACAAATTAAGCTATTTAATCGTGCATTTTGGTGAAACTGACCTACTTTTTTTCTTTTTTTTTTTGTTTTTATTTATTTTTTTACCCCCATCATACTTACCCCACATGCTCATCAGATAATCTACCCGATCCAATTTTATTAAACAGACCTAATTCTCTTACAAAAAATAAATATAAATGTAAAAGAAATAAAAAGTAAGAAGCGTTTCTCCCATGTACTTATTTTGGTGACTATTCGATGAACGAAGTTTCGGCATGACTCTAATTGGGTGGCTCATACGGTTCACTATATGCAATTTCAGTTCTAAAAAAGGTACTTGAATTGTTCGTACTGTCGCCTACTAAGGCTAGTACGGAGCCTCGGTTATCGCCCATCATAGGCTCACGAGCTCAATTTGAGGGATTACATTTACTTATGCCTATGCGGAGGGACAAGTTAACTCACGAAAGAATAAGTCATATGTAACCCGAAGTATTCACTAGCTTGTGTGGAGGGATGAGTTAACTCACGAAGGCATAGCGATTACTTCCACTTAAGCGGACGGAGCCTGGGTAGAGAGCTCATGTTATGCAAAAATGCAAGTGCACGGTGTGTGGGAGAAACTCACAAACCTTTTCGTTTTATTTTAAAACTAAAAAAAAACTAAAACCGTAAAAACTTAGAGCTGAAAAACAAAAAGATAAAATAAATTAGAAAAATATTTACAACATGATGCAAATACATGACTTTAAAAAGAATAAATTTTAAGGATCACGACTAAATATTAATTTGAAAAAGGAGTTTTGAAAATTTTGACAACATACGATTAATCCCAGACTCGACTCTCAAAAAAAAAATATCCACAGCGGAGTCGCCAGCTGTAGCGACCTAAAATTTGCTCGGGTGCTAATTGAGAAAATTATTGAAAATTTGAAAATAGAGTTTCGATTTTATTTAAGAAAAGGGAGTCGCCATCGATCTTTTTTCTAAGTGTGACCGGACACCTAATAAATCCTCTTTTTCTTAAAAAAAGGGCCGAGTTTAGGTGTACGTCAAAATTTCAGAGAAAAATAAGGTTCAAGAGTCGGTTACGCGCGAGGAAGGTATTAGCACCCTCGCGACGCCCAAAATTGGTATCTCGTTAAACTCGCGTTGTCTTAATTTTCAAAAATACGAGTTCAATTTAATATTTAATCGTGATCTGATTGAAACACGAGAATTTTTAAAAACACAAAATTTTTGAAAACATGAAACTTTTGAAACTCGAGAAATTTTTTATTAATTTGAAACCCGAGAATTTTTGAAAACACGAAATTTTTGAAACACAAGAATTTTTGAAAACATGAAAATTTTTGAAACTGAAGAATTTTTTTTGAAAATCGAGAATTTTTGAAAACACGAAAAATTTTTAAAACACGAAATTTTTGAAACACGAGAGTTTTTGAAAACACGAAAATTTTTGAAACTCGAGAAATTTTGAGAACACTAAAATTTTGAAAACAAGAGAATTTTGAAATTGGAGAAATTTTTTGAAACTAGAGAATTTTTGAAAACACAAAAATTTTTGAAACACGAAATTTTTGAAAACACGGGAATTTTGGTAACATGAAATTTTTGAAATACGAGAAATTTTGAAAACATGAAATTTTTGAAACACGAGAATTTTTTTTTTGAAAACACTAAAAGTTTTGAAACTCGATAAATTTTTTGGATTACATATTACCGTATTATATACATTTTAAAAACGAAAATTTGTTAATTTAAAACAACCACAAAAATAATCATTTTATTTTAAAAATTTGGGAATTTTTTTTAAATTTTTTTATTTTTAAAAGGGCGTATCGTATTTAACACGATCCGATGATATTCACTCAACATATCGATGAAATCAACGACTTAGTGTCAAACCAATTCGTTGCCTTATTTATTAAAATTATTTAAATTAACATATATATATATATATATATATATATATATATATATATAAATGCAAAATAACAATGCTAAAAAAATTTCAAATAATATTTAAAAAAAAAAACAAAATGTCATAAAAATATACAGACAAAATTAAAAAGTGGGAAAAAGGAAATTATCGAAAAGCCCAAAATTACGGGCTTGAAGAGCGAGAAACACGACCCGAGACCTTCTTCCTTTTTTTTCTTTTTTCTTCTTTTTTTCTTTGCCTTTGGGCTTCTTCTTTGGTGATGCAGGCCTAGGTCTTCCTTGGGCTTGCTTGGGTTTGTTGAAATGCTTTTTGGTCCGTTTTTTTTTTTTTTGTTGCTGTTATTTTTTTTTGCGTCGAGCTTGGGCTTGTCGGGGTCTCTGCGGGTCAGGTCGGGTCGGATGGGTCCGGTCGGGTCGGCTGTAATAGCTCGATTTAGGGCCTAATCAAAATAGTGATCTCGAAATCACTAATTCAAGGTTTGATAAAATTATTTTCATGTTATGTTATGTGTTATAACATGTTTTTAAGGATGCATGAAAATTTTGGTGCCTTAATTTTAGCAATTTCTAGCTAAATTTTAAAAAGGACTAAATTGCATAAAGTGTAAAAGTTCCATTTCAATTCCTAAAAGTGCTAAATAGCAATAGAGTATTAATTGGAAGCCTCAAATGTGCAATTTGACCTTGTTAAGTGGCTTGGCCGGTCAAAGAATGACAAAGGGGACAAGGGCATTAAATGTTGTCATGTTAGGTAATTTAAAAAGAAATAAAATAAGATGAAAGAAGCAAAAAGCTATCATATTTTTATTTCTTCTCTTCTTCCACCGAAAATACCAACAAGAATGGGGGTTTTTGAAGTTCAAAATTTCAGCAAGCATTTCTCCTCACAAGCAAGTCAATTTGATAGGTTGTTTTTGATGATTTTTGTATTTTTGGAGTCCCCAAAGCTTAAGCTAGCTAATGGGGGGACTAATTTGCAATATGGTTGAAAGTCTAGGGACTTGCCATGAGAGATTTTATGCTGATTACTGAGTTTTTATGGAAAAAAATAAATGTTAGGAAGATGAGAAACAACTTTTGTGAAAGGTGTTGTCATGAAAACACCTAATTGGGACTAAAATGCAAAAGTTGTAATTTGTTCATTAAGGCATGAAATAGTTGGAATTGTGGATAGTTTTAAGAGGATTAAATGATCAGCTAGGCTTGTTTAATAAGAAAATGTGATGAAAATTTATTTACGAACCTAGGGGCAAAATCATAATTTTGCCAAAGTGTAGAGGAGAAATGGTCATTTTGCCTAAAGTGTGTATTATGGTATTTTATGATTTATAAATGAATAAATCAGGTAAATTTTATTGTTCTAGATCAAAGAAAACAGGTTTAAGACCTAGAACGGATGAAAAGAGAAATGTAGACAAATAGTCCTTTTCGGCTATTTCAACAACGAGGTAAGTTCATGTGCAATTATTGAAATTATGTACGGATTAATTTAATATTTCAATGTTGTATGGAATGTATATTTTTACTCTACGAATGTATGAAATATCTGTTGATGAGATGTCTAGAGAATTGAATCTATGAATAATGGGAAACGTTTATAACTTGATATGATGATAGTTAAGTTCTCGTGTAAGACCATATTGGAATATGGCCTTGGGGTACGAATTCGTATAAGATCATGTCAAGGGCATGGCATCGGTATGATAAGGTAAGTAAGACCCTATTGGGGTATGATGTCAATATGACACAATGTGTATGAGACTCAAGAATGTTGTTTAACAATTTGAATGAATCAACGGATATGTTGAATGTACGTGGTTGTACCACGAGAAGCACGAGTATGTGTTAGAACTGAATTGTAATGCACTCAATATCTGATGAACCTTTCGTGGGATATGTGTAATTAATGCACCTTAGTTGAATGAGATAGATTTATTGATGCAGTGTGTGAATGCTAGCAAGTATTGTAAAACGTTAAGTAAGAATAAAAGTATGTGAGGATGTTCTCGGAGGAACAATTGAGATAGAGGTATACTTGTGGATTATTATCCACAAATGATAAATGACGGTGAGCTATGTGCGATATCACCTCATTATTGGTAATGATGGGCTGTGTGCGATACCATCAGTTATATTGATATCAGTGGCCTATGTGCGTTACCACCTGATTAATTAATAATCGATGGGCTGTGTGCGATACCATTGCTTATAAATGATTGGTGAGCTAAGTGCGGAATCACCATAGTTATAAATGATTGGTGAGCTAAGTGCGAAATCACCATAGTTATAAATGATTGGTGGTCTATGTGTGATACCACCCTAATAGAGAGTTAATGGTGGGCTAAGTGCGAAACCACCGAGAGATGAGTAGCTTATTAATAAGGCTTGATGTGTTGTCTTATGCGATTACATGACAATCAGTGTAGGAATGGATTCTAGTTAAACGAGCAGTTGGCTTGTGGCACGGTAAGAGGTAGAATGAGTAAGCTTCAAGAGCGGTTGAGTAAGCAATAATGAGTTAATGGGAAAGACCAGCATAATATCTTGTGGTTATCTATATTCAATGAATATTAATATTTGTTAGATTATGCAGATGAACTTACTAAGTATTAGTGTTTACTCCTTTTCTTTTCCCATATCTTATAGGTTATATTAACTAGTTCGGGTTGGAGGCCACTGGAGATGTTTTCACACTATCAAGCAGACACTTGGTATGAGGTATCAAGTCCCCATGAGTTATGGCATGTATAGGGCTAGTAATTAAGGTTGATTAAGTCATCATTGATGTAGCTAAATTGTGTTGGCCTAAGAGAGTTTATGTTTTGTTTGTGTATAGCCATAAATGATGGCTTAAGTTGTTTGTAATTACATGGAAAATAGTTCTCCTAGTGTATGGGACAAAAACCTTATTTCATTTTTAGTTAAATATCTTTAATTTAAGAGTTTTATAAATATTATGAGTAGCTATGTGATAAGGTATGAATGTATGCAAGTGTGAATAGCATAAGGCTTGGTAAATAGCCTTCATGTACCTACACAGTGAACACACAAGGCGTCAGTCTAGGTATGCTAACCTCGCACCTTAGTATTATTATTAATTAGAATAGGCCATGGGTAGATCCCAGGTCGTGTGGATCAAGTCAGTAGCTTCCCACGGTTTGAAGACACGGGCGTGCCAAGGCCGTGTGAATATAGTCAGTAACGCCCCATGGTTTAAGCCACGGGCATGTTGTGAGGGTACACGGGCGTGCCCCATTTCACATGGGCGTGTGCCCTAGTCGTGGGAGTTTTGGCAGAATGCTGGGGTTTTTGGGCACGGTGTGAGCACATGGGCATGTGTAACTACACACGGGCGTGTGTGTCATCTGACACAGGCGTGTACTCCCTGTTTAGATGGAAAGAAATTTTATGGATCGTAAGGTTTCCAATATAGTCTCGAGAGCTCTTGTAGGTATGATTGAGGTCTTGTAGGTTGAATATGAAGTTGTTGAAGTGACTCAAGAAGAGTAGTCACGTTGAGCCTAAGTGGGGATCAGTGATTTGTATGGTAATGCCTCGTGCCCGATTCCGGTGGGGATTACGGGTAAGGGGTGTTACATCGGCCCGACTGTTTTTAATTTTTTTCTTTTTCTTTCTTTTTTTTTTTTTTTTCTTTCTTTTTTTTCCTTTTTCTTTTTCTTCTTCCCTCTTCTTCTTCTTCTTCTCCTAGCCCACCGCAGTTATTCTCGCCGTCTCCTCCGCCGGTGGTGCGACGCCTCTTCTTCTTCTTCTCTCTACTTTTCTTTTCTTTTTTTTTTTGGGTTCTCTTTTTTGAATGTGGGGGCTTAATGTTTAGTGGAAAATCATCTTTTATAGTGTTATTTTTGCAGGTATTAGGTGGCTAGGGGGAAGGGAGGCCATCGCTTAGGCCGGTGGCCAGAAAATCGGGGGTGGGTGTGTGAAATCCGTCGGATTGTTGGGGATTTTCTGACAGAAGGACCAAACTATAAATGCAATAAAACTATTAGGGCTAAAGTGTAATTTTGAGAAAGATAAGGGGTCAAAATATAATTTTAAAAAGTTTAGGGGCTAAAATGTAATTTAAGGAAAGTTTAGGGGTTAAAATGTAATTTTTATTTTTTATTTTTTAAATTTTTTTAAAAAATTTAAAAATTAAACAAATAGTTGAGTGGACAAAATTTAGAATTTACATTTATAATTTGTAAAAGATTAAATCAAATTTTTATAATTTTAAGGGGCCAAAGTACAATTTTACCTTCACTAATTTAAAATTTTTAAAAAAATTTAAAGACTTTAATAGCAATTTTACATTTTAGGGGGCAGGGCCCATCCCATTACAACTGCTTCCCCGATTATAGGAGACAATGGCATTGGGGTCGACGGGCTAGTCAGAGTTGGAAAGTTAAAGCTTAGCATGGTGGAGGCAATGATGCAAAGCATTCTTGTGAGACAATTTGGGAATCGTCGAATTGGGATTGTTGAAAACGCTGCTAGATTTGAGAACCTCAATCTCCAGCGACAAAAAAAGAAGACATTGGTTCAGAGTGGAAAGCAAATCGGACGTTCATGTTAAAAAAGTCAAATTATCGGAGAACACTATTCAAGTCATTTTGGAATTATACGTGTCGTTTCACGGCAATGACGAGTTTTGGTATTCGAATCCGTCTTATTCCTACATCCGAATGAACAATTTGACAATGGCACATGGGAACGGCGCGTATAGGGAATTTTTTGTGATGATCAACGGGAAATTCGTGGGATTGGGAGTGGTGTTTCTGGTTATTTTTACTGGTGGGATTAACCCATTATTTTGGGAACCGATTGTGGCGATCGGAGATTTCAATTTACCAAGCTGCGATCTAGATTTAACCTCGTTTTTGGGATGGTTATGGGACGGGAAATATCACGATAGTGGAATCGGTGTCGATATCATTTTGGTTGGTGAATGCGAATTTACACTTCTAGTTAGATCATGGAACTCCCAAAGTTGATGGTCAATCGGTGGTTTACAGTAGTTCGGTGCTGGCCATTCAAAGACGAGAAGCTTTCACAATGCTTGATGAGAGTTTTATGATTAAAGCCAATCGGAAAATTGAGTTTGCAGGTTGGGTTAAATGCACAGCTAGTAATTTCACCACCATTGTTTCACAACAATTTATGCTTACAAATGTAGTCAGGTTTTACTTCAATGGGACTTACAAGATAGTTCAACAAAGAGTTAAGGCGAAGAGGGACTCGAGGGTTCGAGCTGATTCGGGTAATTTGGTTGGTTTTACAGTTGTTTGGAGGCAATATCCGTTAACGATGACCACATCTCCTCACCTCATTTTCTTCCATATAAAATCATCTTCAACCAGGGGCGAAGCCAGGACAATTTTTTAGGAGGGGCCGGATGAAATTTTAATTTTTTATAGTTTATATATTTCTAATTTGTAAAGGATTAAATCAAATTTTTATAATTTTAGGGGGGGCCAAAGTGCAATTTTACTTTTACTAATTTAAAATTTTTAAAAAATTTGAAGGGCTTAAATAGAAATTTTATCTTTTAGGGGATCGGGGCCCATGCCAGCCTCCGTGGCTTCGCCCCTGTCTTCAACCCATTCTTGCCTTTCGTCCTCACTTCATCATGGATTATATATATTAAGAGCTCTTCGTATGCAAGGCTCTCCTAAGCCATTGCAGGGGTGTTTTTGAAAAAAGCCATCACAGACTAAGATAGAACATTTTCTTTTTTTGTCAAAATTAAAAAAAAAAAAGAGAGGAAAAAAATGGCAGTTTCCAAGGTTTCTTTCGTGGTTGTATTTGCGGCTCTTGTTTTTACTTTGGTTGCCTTGCCGGTTGCTGTTCAAGCACAATCCTCTACTCTCGCCCCTGCCCCAATGAGTGACAGTTTGTTCTTTCTCTCTCTTTGCTACTCTTTCAGGAACAATGGAGAAGAATAAACAGTGATTAAATATGATCACTGATACACATATTTATAATCACTAGGAATACACCCGCGAGTCTAAAAATTTACAAATTAAATTAAATTACTAATAATTACTTTTAAGAGATTAAAGAATTAAAAAGTTTTAAAACTATATTTTAATGTAATTTATTATATTTTTATTTTATGAAACAAGCTTTCACTATTTTTATTTTAAAAAATAAAATTATTTAAAATGAAACATTAATATATGTTCAAATTTTATTTAAAATAATAAGTTGATATTATTATAGCATAATTTAAAGGTTAAAGAAAGGATTATTTAGTTTCCAATTTAAAACTAAGAAATTATTTTTAATGTAATAATAATATGAGACTTTAACTAGATCAAAATAATAGAGTTTTTTTTAAATTGTTAAAATAAAAATCAGTGTAATCATGTTCTTGGTTTATCCCCAAATTCTAATTAACACACTTATTTTATCCCTATTTATTTCATATGACTCTTGGTTTTATATATGCAGACCTCCTAGCAGATTGAAAAGGAAATGATAAAATTCATACATAAGGCAACCAAGGCCATAAAAAGAAAAATTAATTACTAAAAACAGTTCAATTCGCCATTCACCTTCAGCATCAACGGCTGTCGGTCCCAGGGTGTTCTACCCACGGTTATAAACCCCAGGATTTTCTGGCCTTTTACCGTCTGGATTCGAGTTGGGAAGGCAGGATTTGTAAGGGTGACCTCTCCCACAATCTGCAGCGGGTCGATCACGATTGCCAGTATTGTCAGTCACATGTCCACCATGTCCGGCGAGGATTCTACCGCTATGAGAATCCATCAGGAACTCCAACTCCTCATTGTCGGCGATGCGTGATGAGGTGCGGCTGGTGTTGGTTTGCATTGACATAGCTCTGCAGGGATTCATTGGATTGTAGAGCACAAGCACTATAATTGCAAGTGAGAGATACGCTTTCATCATTTTGGCTTCCATAATCTGTCTCTCCAACCTCAATCAATGGCAAAGCTTAAACAGCTGTCTCTAAGGTCATGTCATTTATATACAAGTTGAAACAATGACAACCCATGTGAATCAAATTAATGTTTCAACCTCCATATACGGAAATTCCAATAACTAAAAGCTAACTCATTAAACTATTCTATCCACTGCCAAATGCCACTCAAATAACGTGGGATTATAGTTTTCGACGACCCATGTGTGTTGATGTTCCAATAAAAATAAAGCTTTGTGCCTTTGCCACACTATTCTACCAAACGCAAGCTCTTTTAAATCACAATTTTCATAAATCAATAACCACACAGCCGAAGTACATTGGCACCAAAGGTAAGGGATTGAGTCATACAACACATCCTATCCTCAAATTTATAATGATTAAAAATATGTATTGTTAATTACATGAAGTAGACTCCTAGAATCATCTATATATATTATTAGACTTAACACTTCTTTTGTCCCCGTCTATATTTACTATTTTTTCTAGTTTACTCGTATTTTTATTTTGTAACGTCCCATTGCCTTAACCTAAATTTTAGTAAAAAATTAAAAATTAATGAATAACATGCTGCCATGTGTAAAAAATGAAATACTTAAAATTTTAAAAATATAAAAACTCGAAAAACTCTTAAAACCTACGAAGTTATAAAAATTTAAAACATCATAATCTAATTTTGAAAATTATAAAAATATTTTGAAGTTTATAATTATGAAAAAGAAAATTAAAATTGCATAAATTTTTTTTTTGTTTAGGATTATAGGTTTTATAGAAAATCTTAGAATTCTATGAAAATTTAAAGAATTTTATGGTATTTTAACCAAAAACTCAAAATTCCTTAAAACTAAAAATTCATAAAATGAAAAAAATCCTACCATTTTTAAACAAACATAAAGTTGTTTAAAATTTCATAAAATTCTAATATTTTTCTAAAAGAACCTAAAATTCCATAAAAAACAATATATATTTTTAATTTCATCTAATTTTAAATTATTTCAAAGTTTTGCATACTTATAATTTTCAAAAGTAAATTATGCTTTTTATAATGTTCTAAATTTCAAGATTTTGAGATTTTTCCCTGATTTTATTTTTTATTTTGGATTTTTAATGATTTATTTTAATTATATATATTAAAATTTTAAGTCTTTTACTTTCCTTCACACGTGGCAGTATGCTATTAGCAAACTTAACTTTTAAAAGGAATATATAGACGAAAGCAATGGGATATACAAAATAAAAGTACAGAAAACAAACTAATAAAAAATAGTACAAATCCGAAAGTAATAATTCAACCATATTATAAAACAAAACAAAAAATTATTAAACCATATTATTATAACTTGTAAATTAAATTATTTTATCCCAAGAGAAAAAAGAGTTGAAGTCATTATCAATTTCTTGCGAAAATTATTTAAATGAATGTTAAGCCATCTGTTCTTTACGAAACTATGGATCAGCTTGAAAATATATGGAACCTTATTATTCGAGTATTAATAATTTTTTCTACAAATAAGATAAAATATTGTGGCATGTTGTTTTTTAAAATATTTTTTATTATTTATACATTTTAAATGGATGTGTATCACCTATTTGTGAAAATCTTATACTCCAATAATGGTACATGAAATTGTAACGCATTAAAATTTTGATGTTGAAACGTGACTAAGCGAATTAATTTCTAAGTACAAACCTCACTTTAAATGTTAATGTGGTACCAAGAATTAATAGAAGGGCCTAAGGACTAATTTGCAGAAGGAAGCAAAGTGACATGTCAAATCTAAAATTAATGAAGTGAGAAGCTTGAAGATTTTATGGATTTAAGTGGCTATTTGCCATGACCTTAGTGGGTAGTTTAACCGAAGCTGGTAGTGGACATTTACATCATTGCCATTAAAGCCCACCAATCTTATGTTTAAATGTTTGTAAACCATTGATTTAGTAAGTGGAAGAAAGAGAATGTGTGGAGAAGCTGGTAGAACTTTGGGAGAGATCATTTTAATCTCCTTCATTTGGTGAATTAGAAAAATAAATAAATAGAAGAATAAAGTAAATAGAAAAAAAGGTGAGAAGCTTTTCCATTCTTCTATGATTTCGGCGTTCAAGCAAAAGACTAAATAAGTAAAGAGAAAGAGGATTTTCTTGGCCTTCATCCTCAAACAGTGAGTCACCATAGCCAATTAGGGGGAATTTTGATAAATGATAAAATTGATAGTGAAAAATCTAACCAAGGTGAGAGGCCATTTTATTAGTGATAATTCAGTGGTGAGAAAAGTTTGAGTAGCCTTGGTTTACTAGAAAGAGAGATTGAAGGAGATGATGGAACCTTTTTGATCTCTAAAGTTTCGGTGAAAGTAAAAGGGTAAGGAAAATCATTATAATTTATATGATGATAGTTATTAAATGATGCATTAAAGTAGTTCATAAATATGAATTATTGGTGACTTTGTTATCATCTACCACCAAAAGTGAAGGTCGAAATGGTTTGAAAATTAGTTTTGAATAACTATATATATTGTTTTGATAATAAAATGGAACAAATATGAGGCTTAATTACTAAACCAATTGTTATGCAATGGTTAATGATAAGTGTTATAGTCATGAAACATATATAGAATGGAAATAGAAAAAGCATTCAAATATTTTTTTTTTTAATTTTTTGAACTAATGGATTTTTTTTTTGAGAATATTGAAAATAAATATTTAAGAAGTTTTATTACTAAGCAATGTTATGTGAAACAGTTAATAAGCTTAATGAAGATTTCAAGGTAAGCTTCTTGTTCTCAACTTCTAAAGTTGAATGGAAAAGGTTTATACCCTTTTGTTATCTTTATTGTTTGAAGTTGGAGGAAATTCATGATGAGATTGATACTTGCACCTTTATCAATCATAATGGGAATTTGGCCATTCCTTGAGATATTCCTTCATAATGGTGTTCCGTTATTGCTTCACGGATCAAGGAGCAATGGCATATGTTCCTACGTATCTGACAGACAGCTTGAAGGATCTTAGGCACCGGAAACAATGTGAATATTGTTGGCCTTCCAACTCTAGGAATTCTTTACCAAGTACCTTTGAGGATTACGACTGGAGTCTTGGCATTTTATTACAAACTATGCTAGGCTTTCGAATCATGAATGGCGATCCCACTCAGGTCCTTTCACATGGTACCCATGTTCCATCCAGACCTAAAGGAGCCTGTCTCTTACCTCGATGCCAACTTCTCTTCATTCGACTATGAGGTAGTAGATATTGGGTTTTCTACAAGTATGTGATTCTAGCTCTTTGCTCTTTGCTCTTTGCTCGTTGACTTTATGTCTTTATGCATGCTTAAGTCTATTCAATTTTATCATATGTTCAAGTTAGTCCTGTTTTGTGTTTAAATCTTATTACATATATAAAGATAAAATGATTGTTAGT
This sequence comes from Gossypium rotundifolium, assembly GCA_025506655.1. Classification (NCBI taxonomy): domain Eukaryota; kingdom Viridiplantae; phylum Streptophyta; class Magnoliopsida; order Malvales; family Malvaceae; genus Gossypium; species Gossypium rotundifolium. The sequence continues at coordinate 136,765,685 of CP106728.1, forward strand.
TTTAATCTAAATTAATGATATAAATTGCATGTGATTGTTTCAATAACTGTAGTAGCATCCTCTAGCTTGAGTCTAGTGATCGAATTAAGTAAGGGGTGCAATAGTATTGGGGCCTACGCTTGAAGAATGTTGAATGATTGAAGGATGAATATAGGGCATATCAACAGCAGACCAGGAAAAGACATCATTACATTCAATTAGCAAGGAGCTCAGCAACTCTTTTTGTAGGTAGAACGATTGCAATCATCTTTGTGACCTTCTTGTGATCTTCTATACTTAAAGAATAAAGATCCCATGACTTTTACATCTTCAGCTTTTAGGAGGTTGGCCTTAAGTCTCACTTCTAGACCTAGAAGGTGTAGAATTGTTTTGCTAATCAAATTTACTCTAGCTAGTGAATTTTATTGGATATGGTTGCAACATGCAGGAGGAAGGAGAATTTGTTCGATCTTCTGTAAGCCTTAGAGAAATTATATGACATTCTCGAGCCTTTTGTTGATCAAATTTTAGGTATTCTTCCCCTATAAGTGTAGGAAACTTATCCATCATACAGAAAATGTCCACAGCCATCTCGACCATCCACATTATTGGCCTACCAAAGATCACATTATATGTGGTTGGATGATCTACCACTAAAAAGTTGACCATCTCTGTTACTATATGTTCTCCATCGCCTAACACTACCAGAAGGGTAATTGATTTGCCATAAATCAATGTGGCAAATTAGGCTTTTTCGACACACTTAAGGAGCTTTTTATTTAGCAAAATAGAGTTTTAGCTTAGATTTTCATTATTTTTGTGTTTTTATATTTTTCGAGTGATAAGTGAATCTCTCGTTTTTGTATATTTTTACCTAAATTGGCTAATAGTGCCATTGGGAGGTCTAATGCCTATTTGAGTGATGTAGGGATGTTTAGATGTTGAAAATGAGCGAGAACGACATCTAGGGTAAGAGTATTGCGATATCCAACCCCTAGAATTGCGATACCTCCGACAATATAGAAGACCAATGAGACCCTTTAGTGGTATCGTGACATACTTTTTGGGTATCGCAATACCCACCTTGAAAGGAAGACCCGTAAGTTTAATACTGCCCGAGATATCGCAATATCCTTTTCTAGATATCGCGATACCGCCTTCATTAAAGGGCAAACTTGGACAAAAGGGCAACCTTTGTCTACCCGACCCCAATCACATAAGGCACATATAGGGGCAATTTTGGCATTAAAAGTCATTAGAACACCTTTCAAAACAACCAAAAAGTGCTGAGGAGGAGAGACACATTTTAGCTTAGTTTTAGGTTTAGTTTTCTCTAGGTTTTCCTTAGTTTTTCTCTGTATTTTTCTAGGGTTTTTATTTTTCTCTTCTTGTAACTTAGATTAGAGTTTATTTTCTACATTTACTTCTTGTTCTTGATGTTCTTTATTTTTGTTAAGTTAGTTAACATTGTAGCTAAAGTTTATTTACATTTCCAATCCTTGTACCTTATTTTCAAGACTCTTTAAGCTTTAGTTTAATATATTTTAGTTTATTTCACTTCAAATCTGTTAAAATTTGTTCCTTTTATGTTTATTGCTTCAGATTTCTTTGTTAAATGCTTTTAGTTTCATGCTATTTAAGTTTTCTTGCATAAAAATATCAACTTTCACATTTTTCTAAAGTTTTACTTTTATGGTTGCTTTGTTTTCCATTGTTATGTTTATTTTCTTAACTTTGAGCACGTGTAGCTAAATCCTTAAGGAGGTTGGTTGATGGAGATGTGGATAAACTAAAATCTTTAGAGAAACGACTAAATTGTAACAAATTAGACTAATTTGAATAGAACTAAGAACTTAGGTAGTGACGCTTTTAAGGGAATATTAAGATAAAGTGAAACTGTAAGGTAATCTTGTCTCTCACGAGTTTGTTAGCCCCAGATTAACCGACGAAACCAGAAGATAAATTGGGCCTAATTCGTCTAAGTTGGCAAAATTGAGATCGGAAGATAAAATGGAGTCACTTGGTAATTTATGCGATTTATGTTCTTAGTCCGAGATTTTGTGAACCACATCAAAGTCAACCAAACCTCATTAGTCATTTGCTAGATAGTCCCTCTAATTTACATTTCTTGCAATTTAGTCCCTAAAGTAGAATATTTAATTTTCTTGCAAACTTATCTTTTATGAATCAATGTAGTATAAAATTGTTTTAATAGCCACTAAACCTCTATTATGTATGCTAGTTATTGCTCAATCATCTTTTCCTTTAAGTTCAATCCTTGGAATACTTCAGTGTTTCATTGTAACACTATAAATATTACAACTAACCTATATGTTTGCAGTAAAACTGAACTTCAAAATTTTTTTCATTAACTATTTATTTTAATGGGCACGAGCGTGATAAACCGTAATATAAACATATTTTAATCCCACATTTAGCATACTTTTCGAAGATTTATCCCTTGAATTATGGAATTTTCTGCTCCTAATCCTTTGTTTTCATGTTTTATCCTCAGGAGTGTAACATCCCGAAATAAGGCCTAAACAGAATAGTGGTTTCAGGACCACAACTCTGATATTGATAAATTTATTTTATTTATATTTTTATGTTTTAAAATTTCACAGAATGATTTCCTGAAAATCTCATTCGAAAATTTTGATGTTTGGACACTCAATTTAGTCAAAAGGACTAAATTGTAAAAAGTGCAAAAGTTGAGTTCTACATGTTAGAGGTGTCAATTGTTGAGAAATTTTAAATTGAAGGTCCTTAAATGATAATTAGACCATTGGTTAAGTTGGTGGAAAAAAATGGACATGGATGGGTATGTTTCAAAAGATTTTTTTTGAGGGGCATTTTGGTAACTTAGTGAATTAAATGAATTAAAATCAAAATTCAAATGCCAGATATGTCCATCTTCTTCATTAGGACGAAATTACAAGGGTTCTCCATAGCTAGGGTTTGTTTCAAGCTTCCAAGCTCCATAGTAAGTGATCCCAAGTCACGTTTTAATGTTCTTTACGTTTTTGGAGTCCCGGTAGCTTGATTTAGCTTATTCTAGCAATAATTTACCTAGGGTTCATATTTGGAAAAATACCCATAGGTGAAATGTGTTTATTTTGATGTTTTGTGGTAGAATATGAAGCTTAGAATTATGTTAAACAACTTTTACTAAGCGATTTTAAGTGAAAACGAGTAAAACGACATAATCAGCAAAAATACCTAATATTCATAAGTACATGTTAGAGTGAGAATTTGATGTTACCATAGAAGGGAAAAATGTTCAGCATGTCATAAAACATAAGAAAAAGGAATAAAGTTCAATTTACGAGCCTAGGGGTAAAAGTGTAATTTTTGAAAAATTTAGGGGCAAAATTTTAATTTTGTCAAAGTTTGAGTTAGGGACTGTTTTGAGTAATGCATTAATTAAATAAGTGAAATGTGATGTTTTAGACCCCAAAAAAAATGAGATTTAGACCTAGAACGGGAGGAAAATCGAAAATTGGGAAAGTTGGTAAATTGTCGTTTCTGGATCCGAGGTAAGTTCATGTGTTAATAATAATGCAACACCATGCTTGAATTGTAATTCTCTATTGATATGGCATAAGTTGTATGATTTAATATGTTTAGGAGAAGTTGATGGATGGTATGTATGGTATGGAAAATGTGATGTTTGTTGTGTCATGTGAAATTGAATGGCAAATTAATGTTACAAGAATTGAATGTTAAATTAATATTACATGGGTTGTATGAGTTGCTACACGGTTGTACCTGACGAGATTTCGACAAGAAAGTTTATATGTAAATAATGCATTTATTTTACTTGTACAATAATTATTTTGCTAGATATTATGGAAATCATTGGGTGATAACTAAAATATGAAAATGTATGGAATGGGAAATTCTCGATTGAACCTTGAAAAATCGAGAGATACCGGACAATATGTAGCTAGGTCACACGAGTGATAAGGGACCTTCACCGTGTGCACAAGAAAGCTACTAGATGGCAAAATTTGATATGTAGCTAGGACACATGGATGATAAGGGACTTTCACCATGTGTGCAAGAAAGCTACGGGATAATAATTTCATATGTAACTAGGTCACATGTGTAATATTGTGTGCATACCATGTGTACAAGAAAGTTACGAGTTATGAGTAGCTAGGTCACATGAGTGGTTCCTAGTGTTGGACACCATGTAGACAAGAAAGCTACAAGATGGAATGGCTAGGTCACATGGGTGATAAGGGACCTTCGCCATGTGTACAAGAAAGTCGAATTATGTGTAGGTGGAGCTATGTGCTGAGACCACCGAGTATCAGGTGTTTTTCGAAGGGGTTCAACGAGATAATTTACTAATGATGATTGGTGCGATCATGTTATGAATAAGTGCAAGTGTGAATGTGACCAATTGAGAAATGTGACAAATGTACGTATGAACAATATGTTCAATATGTAATCGGAAATTGGAAAGGTTGGTATAGGCAAGTGATGAACACAACTAAAGTGAAAGAGAGAGCAAAAATTTACAATAAAACTATTTGGACAGCAGCAGTAACATGAGTTTGAAAAATCACCAAAAATAGTAGAAATTGAATTATAAGTTGGATGAGATATTTATTTAAATATTATTGAGTCTAGTTTCATATAAAAGAAACATAGCAAACAATTGATTCATATATTTTGAGATATTTGAATTTTTGTGAGACTAGTGCAGAATGATTACGTGATCCCCTGTTCTGCATTGTAAAAATCATTAAAAATTGTAAAAAAAAATAATTTTTAGATATAATTTATATTCCTGAAATTTTTAATGAGTCTATTTTCAAATGAACTGAACAAGGAGGCCATCTAAATTCTGTACAAGGAGAAAATTGATTCGTAGTGAAGAGAGGTCAGAATAATCGAACAGTGAAACAGGGGAAACTTTAATGAATAAACTGTACTAATTGGATAAGCCAAAAATTCTAAAAATTTTATGGTAAGAAGATAAATGAGTCTAGTTTCAGAAAAAATTAACGGATCTTAATTTGGAGTTTCGTAGCTCTAGATATAAATAATTAAATGACTATGACTCAAGAAAACAGCTTAACTTGAATTTGAATAAGTAGGAAGAATATGAAAATAGCATGTTATCGCATTGCTTATTATTTTCATGCGAGCTCACTAAGCGTAAAGCTTACTCCCTCCTTTCCACTTCTTTTAGTTTTGTCAGGTCAGCTCAGGGTTGGAGATTTTCGGAGGCAGCATCACACTATCGGGCCATTACCCTTGGAATATTGGCATGTGGTTGAAAAGTTTAAAATTTGGGCAAAATTTGGTAACCCGGTTTTGAATGATTGTGAATGTCGAAGTACGGTAATGCATCGAACCCTGTTCCAGAGTTGGACACGGGTGAGGGGTGTTACATTTAGTGGTATTAGAGCTATGGTTTAGTCGGTTCTCGGACTAACATAGCAAGTGTGAGAGTCTAGTTATACATGCCACCAATTAGTGATAGTGTAATGCCTTCCGACGTGATTGAGGATAATCTTATTAAAAGAGAAGTACTCTCCAACCGAGCTATATCCTACCATTTGATAGTGATACTGAAGTATTTGAATAAAGTGTAGCTATGATGAGTTAAACTCAGAGAAGTATGAATAAGAATTCGTAATGTGTATATGTGATAATGTGTGAAATGAAAGTTTATACAGTAATATGCTTATTCATATTTTTCTGACCTTCACATATTGTAGCATGCTTGACAAAATTTGATTAGTGAATGTGATAAGTAAGTTATTCAAATTTTGTAGAATGTATGAATGAGTGCACTTGTTTGAATGAGATAATTGAAAATTTTATGTTAGGCAAATATGAATGATAAATTATTCGAAGTGGGTAGTATAGTTATAATGACATATGTTGATAATGAAAGATGTGTCATATGTATATATATGTGTGTGAGAATCGAGTTAGAGGCTGTACGACCTCCCCCCTTACCGGTAAGGTGTTTATAATAGAAATTCATGAGAATCACGTTGATTAAGTTTCTAAGTGTGGGATCAAAGTGTTCAGTTATAGAATAACTATAGATATGATCAAAGACTGAGGATGGTTGACAAATCAAGGACAGAATTCGAGAAATATCATATTGACTCAAGAATTATTTGGTTTATACAATATCATAATTAGTGAAAATTTCAACTTTGATAAATCGGCTTATTCAGATAAGATACTGAAAGGAAGTATTAACTGAAATTTTTCTGAACTGATTTTCTTTAGTGAAAGAAATAATGTAGAAATTAGTGAGGGCAGAATTAGTCAGAAGAATGATGTTTGACATGTGAAGATGTTTAAATATGACAGTCATAGTTGAGCAGTTTACGACTATCTCTTCTGGGCATTTTATGTGTTCGTATCTTTTCAGAGACAATAATGATTGCTTGTTTTTTGAGTAAAGAATCGTCAGTTTGATTGATCTATGATTGGTATTCCACTATCTTTTATTGAAATTCAATTCCATTACGTCTGAGATAAGAATTGACAGTGAACTTATATGAAATGATTCTACTGTTTCTTTTGGCTATTGTTCTGTTTATATCTGTATAGAATATGTTTTATCTCTGTTATAATCAACTTTGGAACACAATGGAATTATGATTTTTCAGTGACGCACCAGTGAACAGATTTTAATGTGTATATTCTCTAGAATGTAAAGTAATGGTTCATGTTTTCAGATAGTTAATATTACATTAAAAAGAGTTGTTCGGTTAGTAATTTAGAGATGGTTATTATTATGTCTGTATTGAAAAATTTGATGACACTGTTTGTTTAACGAGGATTGTCATACGTTTCATGGTTTCGAAAGTTTAATATATCTGATGGCATAGCAAAATTTGAGTTTAAGACAGTGGTGATTAATTAAGCTATTGAAAGATTGTGAGTGATCATCGACTGATCTGTGGGGAGCCAAGAGAAATGCTAGTGGGTTCTTTTCAAACGTTTGATGGAATTAGCATAATAATTTCAATATGTATCGATTCTTTGTTTGATTGAATTCACTAAGTTCTATTAGGATTCAGATCGATGACAGAGTATTTTTGAAAATATCGTCTTGAAAAAGATTATTTAGTGATGTTGGAAATTATGAGAAATATATTAAACCTCATTTTGTTAAGATTTTCAGGGATGAAAATCCCTAAGGAGGGAGAAATGTAACATCCCGAAATAAGGCCTAAACGGAATAGTAGTTTCGGGACCACAAATCTGATGTTGATAAATTTATTTTATTTATATTTTTATGTTCTACAATTTCACGAAATGATTTTGTGAAAATCTCATTCGAAAATTTTGACATTTGGGCACTCAATTTAGTCAAAAGGACTAAATTGTAAAAAGTACAAAAGTTGAGTTCTACATGTTAGAGGTGTCCAATTGTTATGAAATTTTAAATTGGAGGTCCTTAAATGATAATTAGACCATTGGTTAAGTTGGTGGACAAAAATGGACATGGATGGGTATGTTTCAAAAGATTTTTTAAGGGCATTTTGGTAACTTAGTGAATTAAATGAATTAAAAACAAAATTTAAATGCCAAATATGTCCATCTTCTTCATTAGGACGAAATTACAAGGGTTTTCCATAGCTAGGGTTTGTTTCAAACTTCCAAGCTCCAGAGTAAGTGATTCTAAGCCCCGTTTTTAATGTTCTTTACATTTTTTAAGTCCCGGTAACTTGGTTTAGCTTATTCTAGCAATAATTTAACCTAGGGTTCAAATTTGGAAAAATACCCATAGGTGAAATGTGTTTATTTTGATGTTTTATGGCAGAATATGAAGCTTAGAATTATGTTAAACAACATTTACTAAGCGATTTTAAGTGAAAACGAGTAAAACGACATAATCAGCAAAAATACCTAATGTTCATAAGTACATGTTAGAGTGAGAATTTGATGTTTCCATAGAAGGGAAAAATGTTCAGAATGTCATAAAACATAAGAAAAAGGAATAAATTTTAATTTACGAGCCTAGGGTTAAAAGTATAATTTTGAAAAGTTTAGGGTAAAATTGTAATTTTACAAAACTTTGAGTTAGGGACTGTTTTGAGTAATGCATTAATTAAATAAGTGAAATGTGATGTTTTAGACCCCGAAAAATGAGATTTGGACCTAGAACGGGAGGAAAATCGAAAATCAGGAAAGTTGGTAAATTGTCGTTTCTGGATCCGAGGTAAGTTCGTGTGTTAATAATAATGCAACACCATGCTTGAATTGTAATTCTCTATTGATATGGCATAAATTGTATGATTTAATATGTTTAGGAGAAGTTGATGGATGGTATGTTTGGTATGGAAAATGTGATGTTTGTTGTGTCATGTGAAATTGAATGGCAAATTAATGTTACAAGAATTGAATGTTAAATTAATATTACATGGGTTGTATGAGTTGCTACGGTTGTACTGATTTAGATTTCGACAAGAAAGTTTATATGTAAATAATGCATTTATTTTACTTGTACAATAATTATTTTGCTATATATTATGGAAATCATTGGGTGATAACTAAAATATGAAAATGTATGGAATGGGAAATTCTCGATTGAGCCTTCAAAAAACCGAGAGATACGGACAATATGTAGCTAGGTCACACGAGTGATAAGGGACCTTCACCGTGTGCACAAGAAAGCTACTAGATGGCATATGTAGCTAGGCCACATGGTTGATAAGGGCCACATGGATGATAAAGGACTTTCACCATGTGTGCAAGAAAGCTACGGGATAATAATTTCATATGTAACTAGGCCACATGTGTAACACTGTGTGTATACCATGTGTACAAGAAAGTTATAGGTTATGAGTAGCTAGGTCACATGAGTGGTTCCTAGTGTTGGACACTATGTAGACAAGAAAGCTACGAGATGGAATGGCTAGGTCACATGGGTGATAAAGGACCTTCACTATGAGTACAAGAAAGTCGAATTATGTATAGGTGGAGGTATGTGCTGAGACCACCGAGTATCAGGTGTTTTTCGAAGGGGTTCAATGAGGTAATTTACTAATGATGATTGGTGAGATCATATTATGAATAAGTGCAAGTGTGAATGTGATCAATTGAGAAATGTGGCAAATGTACATATGAACAATATGTTTAATATGTAATCGGAAATTGGAAAGGTTGGTATAGGCAAGTGATGAACACAACTAAAGTGAAAGAGAGAGCAAAAATTTACAATAAAACTGTTTGGACAGCAGCAGTGACATGAGTTTTAAAAATCACCAAAATATTAGAAATTGAATTATAAGTTGGATGAGATATTTATTTAAATATTATTGAGTCTATTTTTATATAAAAGAAACATAGCAAATAAATGATTCGTATATTTTGATATATTTGAATTTCGTGAGACTAGTGCGTAATGTTTACGTGATCCCTTGTTCTCGATTGGAAAAATCATTAAAATTGTAAAAAAATAATTTTAGATATAATTTATATTCCTGAAATTTTAATGAGTCTATTTTCAAATGAACTGAACAAGGAGGCCATCTAAATTCTGTACAAGGAGAAAATTGATTCAGTAGTGAAGAGAGGTCGAATAGTCGAACAAAGAAACAGGGAAATTTTAATGAATAAACTGCACTAATTGGCTAAGCCAAAATTCTAAAAATTTTATGGTAAGAAGATAAATGAGTCTAGTTTCAGGGAAAATTAACGAGTCTTAATTTCTTTTAGTTTTGTCAGGTCAGCTCAGGGTTGGAGATCGTCGGAGGCAGCATCACACTATCGAGCCATTATCCTTAGAATATTGGCATGTGTTTGAAAAGTTTTAATTTTGGGCAAAATTTGGTAACCTAGTTTTGAATGATTGTGAATGTCGAAGTTCGGTAATGCCTCGAACCCTGTTCCAAAGTTGGACACGGGTGAGGGGTGTTACAAGGAGAGCTTAGGGAGTCAAAAAGAGCAAGAAACGGGCCAAAAACGGACCAAATGGGCCAAAGTAGGAAATCAACACGGCCTAGACTTCATCACACGACCGTGCCCTTTTAGCAGGCATGACCACGGCCTCACCCCAAATCACACGGGCGTGTCCCTGTCATGGCAAAGAGGAATTCTACTCGGATTAGGATACTTAGAGGCAAAGAAACACTTTCCAAGAGCCTATATAAACACCCTAAGGGCCAACCTTGAAGGGGGCGTCCAACTAGGCCAAGGTGCCAAGCCATAGAGGTCAGAATTGTGGGTTTTACTCGAAGAAAGCCAGTTGATTCATCTCAAGAAGCCAAAATCATACTCAAGACGGAGGATCTCTCCTTCAATTCCTTCAGGGTGTTTTAGGGTTTTTCTTATGTTTTGTTTTATACTTTCTTCTGAGATGTATACTTTTATGATTATAAACTAAACCCCTCATATACATGAGGGGGATGAAACCTAAGACGGATCTTGTTATTGTTTTCTTAACTATATGATAAATATTTGATTTGTTCTTAATTATGTATTCTTAATTCTTGCTTTAATATTTCAGGATATTAATTTCAAGTATTGATGTGCTTAGGTAGTGGAGTAAAAGTCCCTGTTTAAGAGTAGATCTAGCATAGTTAAGCAGAGTTGATCGCAACCCTAGAAATAGGTTGACAAAAATCTACCGGATTAGGGTCAAACCTAATATGGGAGTCCATAGATCGAGTTAATGCAATTCTAGGGGTCTTAATTAGAAAGAGATTTCAATTAATCAACCTAGGGTTAGACGTTAGTAGCCTCGAAAGAGGTATTACTATAAATTAGGGAATCCTACGGATCAAGTCAAGTGAATAAATCGTCTGGTTCAGAGTTAAATAACAAGTGAAGTTTAGGTGGATTCTTCCTCGGGTATTGTCTTAATCAATTGGTTTGTCCCACAAGTATTTTCCCCAATTCATTCTCCGTGTCTTAGCATCTTTAGCTTAGTAGTTAGTTAATTTTAGATTAAACAACAATTCCCTTAATTCTTAGGTTAAATAATAAAAAGAAAGTCGGTGTTAGTACTTTTGGTTCTTTTGGGTTCGACAATCCGGTCTTGCCACTAAGCTATACTACTATTCAATTGGTGCACTTGCCTCAATCGTGGCGATAGTTAGTTTTTAGGTTCGATCATTCATTATATAAATTTTAAGACTCTTGACACACGATCAAGTTTTTGGTGCCGTTGCCGGAGAACTGAAATATTAAGCAAGCTCAATTTTTATTATTTTAGCCCTTCTTTATTTTTATTTTTGCTTTTAACTTTGCTAAATTTTTTTCTTCTTTTATTTGTTCCTAGCAGGTACCCCTAGTTTATAACTAGAAGGAACCCGACAAGACCCTTAATTTACGATAGTGATATTGAAGGTACCGTTCGCAGAAATCGTAGAGAAATAAGGTGAAGCTTACATTACATAGAAGAAGAGCAAGAAGACAAAATCAATACCACCGAAGAGATGGCTGAGAATAATCTGCTACCTCTAGAGGTGGCTGAAAATCAAGCTCCTCGAACTATGTATGATTATGCTAAACCTAATTTAACATGAACTGAGTCAAGTATTGTTAGACCTGCTATTGCAGCTAATAATTTTGAACTGAAACCTAACACTATTCAGATATACAACAATTTGTTCACTTTGATGGTTTGCAGGATGAAGATCCAAATAATCACTTGGCAAATTTCCTAGAATTTTGCGATACTTTCAAAATAAATGGCATTTCTGATGATGTCATCCGTCTTCGATTATTTCCCTTTTCTTTGAGAAATAAAGCTAAACAGCGGTTGAATTCTCTTTCACGAGGACCAATCACTACATGGGATCAAATGACCGAAAATTTTTTATTAAAATATTTTCCACCGGCTAAAATCGCCAAGTTGAGGAATGATATCTCTTTTTTTGTGCAGATGGATCTAGAAACACTATACGATGCATGGGAGAGATACAAGGATCTACTGAGAAGGTGTCCACACCATGGATTACCTTTGTGGCTACAGGTCCAAACCTTTTACAACGGTGTGAACCCCTCAACGAGGCAATTGATCGATTCAGTCGCCAGTGGAACCCTGAATAACAAAACTCCTGAAGCTGCCTACGAATTCATTGAAGAGATGTCACTAAATAACTATTAGTGGCAAGTCACGAGGACGAAGCCAACAAAAGCTGCCAGTGTTTTTAACCTCGACGCAGTGACCATGCTATCAAACCAGGTAAACTTTTAACCAAAAAAATTAATGGTTTATGTGGTTCTTTGCAGGTACATTCAATTATGCAGTGCAACACGAATGGAGGTTGGATGAACAACACAAAATATTATCCACCCTACAATCCTGGCATGGAAAGCGAACAAGTTCACTATATGGGTAACAATTTTATACCTCAAAATAACCCTTATAGTAACACTTACAATCCAGGTTGGAGGAACCATCCCAATTTCTCCTGGGGTAGTCAAAGAACCCAAAGACAACAATCCCACTCACAAGAAAAGAAGCTAACCCTTGAAGAAATGCTGACAAAATTTATAGAGCTGTCAAAAACCCGTTTCTAAAATACCAAAACGATATTGAACAATCAGCAAGCATCGATTCAAGGGCTTAAGGATCAAATTGGACAACTTACTAAGTTAGTTTCTGAAAAGCGACCAGAAAGTTTACCTAGGAAAAAAGAGCAGGTGAAGGCAGTTATACTAAGAAGTGGAAAGGAGTTAGTTGAAACAAAGAAGAAAATACCACACGAAACTGATAAGGTAAAGGATAAGGAAGTTGAAAATGTAACACCGGTACGCGGAGAATGTAAACCACCAATCCCATATCCATCAAAGTTGAAGAAAGACCGATTAGATTCACAATACGGTAAATTTCTTGAACTTTTTAAACAGTTACATATTAACTTACCTTTTGTTGAAGCTATTTCGCAGATGCTGACGTACGCAAAATTTCTAAAAGAGCTTCTAACAAATAAAATGAAGTTTGAAGAGATATCAACTGTGGAACTTAATGAAGAATGTTCAGCCATCCTCCAAAATAAGCTACCAACCAAATTAAAGGATCCAGGAAGTTTCACTATTCCCTGTTTAATTGGTAGTTTAAATATTAAGAAAGCACTAGCTGATCTAGGCGCTAGTATTAATTTAATGCCCTACAAAATGTTTAAGCAACTTGGTCTTGGGGAACCAAAACCACTAGAATGAGTATTCAGTTAGCTGATAGATCCATTAAATATCCTAGGGGAGTTATCAAAGATATTTTGGTAAAAGTTGGTAAATTTATATTCCCTGTTGATTTTGTTGTGCTTGACATGGATGAGGACATTGAGGTACCCTTAATTTTAGGGCGCCCTTTTTTAGCTACTGCTAGGGCTGTTATTGATGTAGGTGATGGTAAACTTGCGTTAAGGGTAGGCGACGAGGAAATCATTTTTCAAATTTACGACGCTATGCGATATTCTTGTGAACAAGATGATTCATGTTATTTTATTCATGCCATTGATCATTTTATTCAAGATTCTTCATAGGAAATCATACATAATGACACGATGGAATTGTGTCTTACCCAAGGTGAGGGGGTAGATGATGATACCGATGAGTTGAATTCTAATACATCTTCCTCTAGACAAACGAAAGAAGAGGGCATTGAAATCAACGAAGAACTAAAACAAAAACCCTCTATTGATGAGCTGCCCAAATTGGAACTAAAACAGTTGCCAAAACACTTATAATATGCATTCCTCGGGGATATTTCCACACTACTAGCAATTATCTCTTCAGAACTAGAACCCAAGGAGAAAGACGAGTTGCTACAGGTACTAAGGGAACATAAAAGAGCCATAGCTTGGAAATTTTCTGACATTAAAGGAATAAGCCCATCGTTTTGTACCCATAAAATTTTAACGGAAGATGAGTATAAACCATGTGTGCAACCTCAAAGACGATTGAATCCCAATGTGAAGGAAGTTGTTAAAGCTAAGGAAATTTAAATTCTAGATGCTGGAATAATTTATCCTATTTCTGACAGTACTTAGGTAAGTCCTGTGCAGGTCGTTCCAAAGAAAGGAGGCAAGACTGTTGTAGCCAACGAAAAGAATGAATTAATTCCTACAAGAACAGTCACTGGTTGGAGAGCCTGTATTGATTATAGAAAGTTGAACGACGCCACCAAAAATGATCACTTCCCTCTGCCCTTTATTGATCAGATGTTAGAAAGATTATCTGGGCATATGTACTATTGCTTCCTGGACAGACTCACAGGCTACTTTCAAATCCCAATAGCCCCTGAGGATCAAGAAAAGACAACATTTACATGTCCATACGGTATGTTTGCTTATCGTAGAATGCCTTTTGGATTATGCAATGCTCCTGCTACTTTTCAGCGTTGCATGCTTGCTATCTTTGACGAACTTGTGGAAGAAATTATGGAGGTATTTATGGACGACTTTTTGGTATTCGGTAACTCTTTCCATATTTTCCTTAAAAATTTAAAATGAGTTCTAATGAGATGTGAAGAAATGAACCATATTTTAAATTGAGAAAAATGTCACTTTATGGTTTGAGAAGGGATTGTGTTAGGATATAAAATTTCTTGTAAAGGGATTGAGGTAGAGAAAGCAAAGGTTGAAACCATAGAAAAATTACCTCCTCCGAGTTCAGTTAAGGCTATTAGAACCTTTTTAGGACATGTTGGATTTTATAGAAGATTCATTAAAGATTTTTCTAAAATATCTAAGCCTTTAACGAAATTACTAGAAAAAGATGTACCTTTCAGTTTTGGTCAGGAATGTTTAGACCCATTTAATATTCTCAAAGATAAATTAATAAATGCTCCAATTATAACTGCACTAATTGGAAGTTACCCTTTGAACTAATGTGTGAAGCGAGTGATTTTGCAGTAGGTGCAGTTTTGGGACAGCGAAGAAACAAACACTTTCAGCCGATCTATTACGATAGCAAGACATTAACGGTTGCACAAGAAAATTACACTACCACAAAAAAAGAATTGCTAGCTGTGGTTTTTGCATGTGATAAATTTAGACAATATTTGATACTATCTAAAGTTGTCATTTACACTGACCATTCAACTTTTCGTCTACTTTTGACTAAATTCGATGCAAAACCTCGACTAATAAGATGGATTTTACTTTTACAGGAATATGATTTGGAAATTCAAGATAAGAAAGGAGCTGAAAATCTTGCAGCAGATCATCTTTCTAGGCTTGAATATCCACATATCAAAGAACTCGACGAGAGTGAGATAAACGACTCGTTTTCTGAAGAACAACTCTTTTCTATAATCGACTCCGAGGTACCTTGGTTTGCAGATATTGTGAATTATTTAGCTACTAACATCCTACCAAAAAGATTAACACATCATCAAAAGAAGCGATTCTTTGCCGATGCGAAAAACTATTTTTGGGAGGACCCCTTTCTTTTCCGTGTATGTGCAGATCAAGTAATTTAGAGATGTGTTACAAAGGCAGAAGCAAGCAAAATCCTAGAACATTGCCATTCAGGACCTTCAGGAGGACATTACAGCGGGATTAAAACAGTACATAAAATGCTCGAATTATATTTTTTATTGGCCAACCCTGTTCAAGGATGCCAATAGGTATGCTACTTCGTGTGATAGATGCCAAAGAATAGGTAATATCTCTAAACGCGATGAAATGCCTCAAACATATATGTTATCATGTGAAATATTCGATGTATGGGGTATTGATCTTATGGGTCCATTCCCTAGTTCATTTGGGAATAAATACATCTTAGTCACAGTGGAATACAAGTCAAAATGGGTGGAAGATCAAGCTTTACCTACTAACAACGCTAGATAGTAGTGAAATTTCTTAAGAAACTCTTAGCTCGATTTGGAACACCTAGAGCAATTATTTGTGATATGGGTACTCACTTTTGTAATGTTCAATTTGATAAAGTATTAAAGAAATATAAAGTACACCACAGAACAGCTGGCCCTTACCACCCCCAAACTAGTGGACAAGTGGAAGTAACGAATCGAGAACTTAAGCGTATTTTAGAAAAAATAGTGGAATCAAATAGGAAAGATTGGGCATTAAAAGTAGATGATGCTTTATGGGCTTATAGAACAGCTTATAAAACTCCAATAGGAACATCCCCATACAGACTTGTCTACGAAAAAAGTTGTCATCTACCAGTCAAATTAAGGCACAAAGCTTTCTGGGCTATAAAATTTTTGAATTACGATATTAAACTTGTAGGTGAGAACAAAATGATGCAATTGAACGAACTAGATGAGTGGCGAGCTAATGCCTACGAGATCTCACGTTTATATAAGGAGGCAACAAAGCGACGCCATGATGCTCGCTTAAAGCAACCAAAACAATTCAAGGTAGGAGATCTAGTTCTATTATATAATTCAAGGCTCAAATCATTCCCTGGAAAGCTGAAATCAAAATGGTCAGGCCCTTTCATAATCAAAACTATCTTCCCCTATGGCACAGTCGAGGTAACTCATCCGAATTATGACGGGCAACGATTGAAAAATTATAATGGTGAAGATTTTAGGAATGAGAGAAAGGAGCTTCAGCTTCATGAACCTTCATTTAGAAATGAAAACAGGGAAAGTCTAGCTTAAGACTTTAAACGAGCGCTTCTAGAGAGGCAACCCGAGCACTAACTTTATTTACATTTACATTCACATTTTAATATCAGATTAATTAAAAACTAACTATTCATAACCGCAGGATTTCTTGTTCACATGGCCTAGAACACGGGCATGTCCGTTGCCGTGTGGACGCCATGGGAAGAGATACAGGCGTGGTGGTAGCCGTGCAAGACGAAGAAGAAAAATTTCCCCAACACGGGCTACGATAACAGGACCACGGCCGTGCGATGTAGCCGTAGTCTATTCTGAGTAAACAACACGAGCATGAGCCACGCCCGTGCCTACAAACCGTGGTCTATTCTGAGTAAACAACACGGGCGTGGTTCGAAAGTCGTGTGAGACACTGACTAAATGAACACGGGCGTAGGACCCTATCCACGGGCATGGGAGAAGCGAACACAATAGCACATGGCCATGTGATATGACCGTGTGCGTCAACACGCCCAAGGAATAAAGGCGTGGGCAACACCTCGAACGCGCCTAAATTTAAAAAGCTTAAAACACATGGGTGGAATAGAGAGAACACAGGTGTGGCTTTTAACCGTGTTCCCCACCGCTTATTTAAAGCAACCCACGCCTGTCTCCCTCAAAATTTTCCCCAACTCCTAAACCCTAGCCGTTTCTCTCCAAAACCACTACCCCATTTCGGCCACCAGCAAAATCTTCTCCTCCCTTAACTTTCCCTATCTCTTTTCTCTTTTTCTCTTTCATATACGCATAGAAAACCAGACCACGCCCGTGCCGACGGAATACACTCCCGTCTAAAATGTGACACCTCCATGTTCCCTTACTCGTAGCACACGTCCGTGCAGCAGCCTTCAACGCCCGCGCGCTACCACTAAGCTCGTGCTCCAACCACCACCTCAACCGCACCGTTTCCCTCCAAAAACTCCACCGGTCACCTCTCCTTTTCACATTTTACTTCATTGAACTTTATTCTCATAAAGATTTTATTTAGTTTATAGTTAGTTTATCTTTATTTCTTAATATTAGTTATTCTCATTACTAGACTGTTAATCCATTTAGCGATTAGTATTTATGCAGATAAATCTTATTTAATATGTCTTGGCTAGAAATATTACTTGAATTATTGCATATCTGTTATTTCCAAGACCATAATGTCATCTTCCCGAGGCAAGAAAATCGTAGTCCCTACTTCAAAAAAATAGAAGGGACCCGGTTCGTCATCAGCTAGTGTATCAGTTAAAGTATGACACCCATTCTTACGGTTTCCCCCTGGAGCTCAAGAGGAACTTTTTCGGATCTTACGAGTGCGACCCCTTAGCCACGGCAAATGTATCGACTGGAAAACTTTAGAACAAGTACAACTCGCTGATGATGTCTGAGCCCTACTAACCATGGATCCTTAGAAGCAGTTATTTGGTATTGTTGAGCCCACCTACCTCGAACTAACACTAGAGCTCTGCTCTACTTTCCATTTGCAGGTGGTAATGATGAATCATGACGACCCAAGCACCGTCCAATTCTGCCTAGGTGGTTTGGTTCGTGAGATGAGCGTTCCTGAATTTGGAGTTACTCTGGGCCTCTACAGAAATGAGTTCATGAGGGAGAATGATCTTGTGAAACTCCATCACCATTTTAGCTCAGACATTGACAGGACGGCGAGAGAACACTGGGGTAGTTAACACCCATGACGCCTATTTCATATGGTGCATGACAAACGGGCACGTTTTTTACCTTGCCTACTTTATCGCCCTAGCAATCCAGCATCAGACGGAGAGACATCGTAAGGGGGTTATTTCCATGGGGCCTTACGTAACACGGCTCACGAGACACTTTGGTCTCTTCAACACCCCAACACAATCAGCCTCACTTACCCTGATAGGACAGATGTCTCCACAAGGCATCTCGATGATGATATACATGAGGATGATCAAGCGTCGCCACAGGACCGATCCTCCCCAATATCGGCTAGCACATACCACCGAGGAGGAGGACCCTGAGGACATTACTAATGATGTCCCACGCCCACATGAGGAACCACAGCCGAGTCATTGCCCAGTTCATGCGGCTGCTTCACTCTTAGACATCTCTGAACGCCTCACTCAATTCGAGCATTACTGTACTC
The DNA here is from genome assembly GCA_025506655.1 of Gossypium rotundifolium. Taxonomy (NCBI): domain Eukaryota; kingdom Viridiplantae; phylum Streptophyta; class Magnoliopsida; order Malvales; family Malvaceae; genus Gossypium; species Gossypium rotundifolium. The sequence continues at coordinate 136,784,353 of CP106728.1, forward strand.
AATAATTCAATGATACCGCTCGATGATTCGACGGTATTGAGGCGACTCTTCAGCAGATTTGTCATCACTTTCACATATCGCCGCCTCCAGTACCTCGCAATCCAACCGATGATGAGGACCTTTGAGTCCTTTTTATTTTTAATAGTATCTTTAATTTTATTTTTGCTTTTATTTGATTTTGATGTACCCTTTCATTATAATTTACTAGTTCGCACATTTCCCTTTTATTTTGCTCAATACTGTTATTAGTAAAAGTCTAATTTCTTTTATCTTCGACTGTCTAATCTTCGAGTAAATATCATAGTGAAACCTCCTAAAAAGTTACTGATGACTCTGCAGTTCCAAAAAGGTTCAAGGTGCTACTAAGGAGCAGGAATATTTTCATATACCTTTACCTCTTCTTAGTTCATTATGCCTCTCATCTACTCAATCCCTACAAGTTCCATTCTCAAGGAATCTGTCCAAATTTCAGGAAGTTCACTTCTCCCCCTATCTTTTGATTTTCTACTATATTGTTATTCTCTACCTTTGCACATTGAGGGCAATGGACATCTTAAGTGTAGGGGGTTAATTATAGTATTATTTGAAAATCCCTGAATTATGTCATGTTTTAAAGTAATTTCCTCATATTACTATTAGAATGAAATTTCTTTTGACTTATGATTTTTATTGATATGTTTTGGATTAAGTCATAGTTAATTGTACATTGATGATTTAAACTTTAAGATACTAGAGAATCAAGCATGATAAGTCTATTTTTCATAAATAGAAAAATTTGTTAGGTTGTTGACCTAAATTTGAATATTACCTTAAAGTTTGAAATTTACAAGATTGTCATCAAAAACCATAATTTTGTGAGATTTTGAGCCTTTTAAAGCATATTCTTTTTTCTGCTCACTTTATTGATTATGAGTGTTTCAACATTGAATTGTTATTCTAGAACTTGCTTCGATTATACATGTCGAGACCACACCTTTGATTTGATATATAGAGATGATAAAGGCACTTAGGATTTAACCCACTTACTCCATTAAGAACCTACCTTCATAATTAACCCCTAGTGAACCCCTTTGATCCTAACAACCCTTTTATTGACTCACCCGCTAATATTAACCTAAAACCCATCTCGTATTTGTTATCACCATTCCTCTTGACCACCCTTATATTGAGATTTGATATGACCAGTTGCCTAATTATTTTATTTAGTAGATGAATTTATCTTGTATTATGTACTCATTCAAAAAAAGTTAGAAAATTTATTCAGCATTAGTTCTATGTTCTATGAGCTTAAACAGCTAAATTCACATCTTTAGAAGAAGCTCGTGTTATTAGTATTACAAGTTTTCAATTTATGTAACTTATTATTAGTTTATTTTTTTAGGTAATTTGTCAACTCAATCTTGATTCTAACCATCTAATCCAGCCTTTATCCACACCTTTAACCCAAGCCCCATTACAACCCTATTTAAAAACCTTTTGATTTGTGTATCATCTCATATTATAGTGGTGGAGATTTGATTTTTATGCAAGCCTATGGGATTAACTTTTCATGTTCGACTTATGAGTGCTTTTTCTTGAACCTTAAACACTTCGAGTGATTTGAATGAATATTTAGTGAGGATGTCAACCCTTGTCGATTTTGAATCAGAGGTAGTTATTTAGATGAGGGGAAACACCTATGTTTTATGCTACAAAAATGTATGACTTAGATTGTTTGAATCTTTAGGACTCTTTGAGTTAAATTATCCATGTATGAATTATCTATGGATTATTATGAGACATTGTTGATGAGAATTATGAACTGAGGGATGTTAGTTCTTAATTGTGAGTTGAGAATTTTGCTTGAGGACAAGCAAAAGCTTAAGTGTGGGGGTATTTGATAAACCGTAATATAAACATATTTTAATCCCACATTTAGCATACTTTTCAAAGATTTATCCTTTAAATTATGGAATTTGATGCTCCTAATCCTTTATTTTCATGTTTTACCCTCAGAAGAGCTTAGAGAGTCAAAAAGAATAAGAAATGGGCCAAAAAGCGGACCAAATGGGCCAAAGTAGAAAATTAACATGGCCTAGACTTCATCACACGACCGTGGCCCTTTAGCAGGCACGACCACAGCCTGACCTCGAATCATACGGGCGTGTCACATGGGCGCGGCACACGGGCGTGTCCCTGCCATGGAAAAGAGGAATTCGACTCGGATTAGGATACTTCGAGGCAAAGAAACACATTCCAAGAGCCTATATAAACACCCTAAGGGCCAACCTTGAAGGGAGTGTCTAACTAGGCCAAGGAGCCAAGCCAGAGAGGTCAGAATTGTGGGTTTTACTTGAAGAAAGCCAGTTGATTCATCTCAAGAAGCCGAAATCATACTCAAGACGGAGGATCTCTCCTTCAATTCCTTCAGGGGTTTTAAGGTTTTTCTTATGTTTTGTTTTATACTTTCTTCTAAGATGTATTCTTTTATGATTACAAACTAAACCCCTCAGATACCTGAGGGGGATGAAACCTAAGACGGATCCTGTTATTGTTTTCTAAACTATATGATAAATATTTGATTTGCTCTTAATTATGTGTTCTTAATTCTTACTTTGATATTTCAGGATATTAATTCAAGTATTGATGTGTTTAGGCAGTGGAACAAAAGTCCCTGTTTAAGAGTAGATCTAGCATAGTTAAGCGGAGTTGATCGCAACCCTAAAAATAGGATGATGAAAATCTGTCGGATTAGGGTCAAACCTAATATGAGAGTCCATAGATTGAGTTAATGCAATTCTAGGGGTTTTAATTAGAAAGAGATTTCAATTAATCAACCTAGGGTTAGACGTTGTAGCCTCGAAAGAGGTATTAATATAAATTAGGGAATCCTATGGATCAAGTCAAGTGAATAAATCGTCTGGTTCAGAGTTAAATAACAAGTGAAGTTTAGGTGGATTCTTCCTCGGGTATTGTCTTAATCAGTTGTCTTAATCTTTAGCTGAGTAGTTAGTTAATTTTAGATTAAACAATAATTCCCTTAATTCTTAGGCCAAATATTAAACAGAAAGTCAGTATTAGTACTTTTGGTTCCTTTGGGTTCGATAATCCGATCTTACTACTAAGCTATACTACTATTCAATAGGTGCACTTGCCTCAATCATGCCGATAGTTAGTTTTTAGGTTCGATCATTCATTATATATATTTTAAGACTCTCGACACACGATCAAAGATCAACCAGTCAGTAATAAACCCCTTGATTGTGATTGGTTAATTGGCGAAACTATATATTGGACTTGGTTTTGTTAATGTTGTTTCCTTAAAACCCATATTATGAAATGCCCTAATTGTTAAAAAGTCCACCGAGCTTCTCTTGTCTACCAAGATTCTACTAACTTGGATGGATGAAATGGTGGCTAAAATGATAAGGGGATCATCCTTTTCGCATGTAGAACCTCTCACTCATCTTTCTTTGAAAACTCAAATTCTAATGAGAAGACCTTGGCTTTTTATTGTTGTAGAAACGAGTAGGATAATCTTTGGTGAGCTTTCTGCTTCAAATTTGAAGTGACCACTCCTTGTTCCCCTAATCGAGACATCAATAATACCTCTTACAAGTTGTTTCTCTTTGTCATCGTGTCAATTCCTGGAAGCTTGAGCTTCTAGGTTATCTATTTTGTTCAAAGAGAAGGCATATCGTTATGGTATCGACAATGAAAGGGTGGCTCATCCTGGCACTGGTTGAACGGGGGTTGGGGATTTGACAGGATTTTGTGGTTCTTAACCTAGTTAAAGATAATGACTAAAGAAAAATTGAGCTAATGGTAAGTATAGTGACAATTATATGAGACCTTATCTCGTTTGTATTGTTATGGGTGGTGCTGAGTGGTGAGGAGGTCCTGAGTGAGGTTATATTGTCAAACTGTCTATTACATACCAAGGGGTGAGTTCTATATTGAGGTTGATATTGGTGTAGAGGTTAGTATTGGTATGGCGGGGATGATTGCTTGGAAAATTGGGATGCCTTCGTTAGAGGAAATGAAAGCTTAGCCTGATCATTATTTATTTCATCACCTTCCATGAATTGACGGACTATAGCATATAATTGTGACAGTTTCTTGAAGGTTTGCTGGTGATGTGAAACCGAAGTAATTTATGGGTTGTTCAAGCCATAAAAGCTTAAATGACTAGGGTACTAGCGACACCCTTCGTGATCATTGTTGCAACATTAAACCTCTCCATGAAGTCGTAGAGAGGTTTGTTCTCCCTTTGGTAAATAGACATAAGATAAGCTAGGGACTATTGTGGAGTCTTGTTATCTAAAAATTTTCTCATGAATAACTTGACTAATTGATTAAATTTGTCGATCAACCCTTGAGGAAGTGACAAGTACCACTGTCGAGCAGTACTGGAGAGGGCCATTAGGAAATTCTGCATTTGACAACATCAAAAGCCCTAAGGATGTTCATATGAATGTGTACTGGGAGAAAATGATCTTTTAGGGTCTCCAATGCTATAACATCCCTACTTTAAAAGAATAAATAAATAAAAAGAAGATAGAAGAATATTTATGATAGAAGTCCTTGAATAAGCGATCTATAAATAAATAGTAGTATAAGTTAGTAGGAGCATATGGTTAAGTTAAAACTTTCCTATTAAGTTTAGGGACTAAATTGAATAATTTGGAAAAGTATAGAGATTAAAATGTAATTATTCTATTTTATTTTGATGGAAATGACTTAATGCCAATTTTACCATTACTTAAAAACAATGGTTTCATGATTGATTTTAAATGATATTTTTATTAATAATAATATTTTAATAAGTAATAATATTTTATTATTTACTATTATAATATATAAAAATATGAGGAAAAAAAGAAGATGAAATCTTTCTCATCCCTTTCTTCTTTTCACCTAAACAAAATTATTTCATTATTTTTCTTCAAATTCAAGCTTAAGGTATGATTTTTCTTCAAATTTTTCATAGATTTTGAATCTTTGAAGCTTGTTTGACATATATGTACCAATAGTGTTTTTATTTTACCAAGTATTTTCAAAGTTTCCATTAAAGGACATTGATGGAAGCTTAGAAAACTTAAGTGAAGTAGGTATATTTTTGGGATAGGAAATGATTAGAAAATGAGTTCTAACTTGTTAGAAGTGTGAAATAGAAATAAAAATGGATGGAAAGTTTACTTGGTATATTTGACCATGTTAAAGGGCGTTAGAGAACATTGGCCACTTTGTGTAATATTGGTGCAAAATGATATCTTGTGAAGTAGTGAGTACTCTGGTATAGACGAAACTTAAAACAAATGATCAAGTTGAAAAACATGCAAATTTCAGACTAGGAAACTTAAGTTCTCATTAACCAAGCATATTTAAGTTTGTTTTAATCAGTTTTAGTACTAGAATGGATAAATGACATTGTTTCGTATTGAATTGCTCCTATTGTAGCTAAAAACGAAGCGAGTAAAGAGATTGAAACTTTGGTTTGTGCTAATATCTTATTTTTTACATAAAGCTTTAGAATATTTAGTTTACTAAGACTAGTTATATTTATTTTATTTTATTTTATTTTGATGAGTTTTGGACGAGTTTTGGATGAGTTTGAATGATTTAGTTAATATTTATAAAATTATGTTTCGAGATAAAGACTGTTTTTTTAAACGATTAAATTAGAAAATTCATGGTTAAGATTTGAATTTGAGTATTATGATTTTGGATGATTGAACAAGAAAATGTTTAATATTGTTTTGAATTGGAAGCCTAATTTTACATTAGGGAATATATGATTTGAGCATGAAATGAAATTGAAATGAGAATTATATGAAAATGGAATTGAATTGGAACTAATCATGAAACTTGTTTTTACCCGTTACATTATATTAGACTAAATCGATATAATTGGCATGTCATAGAGTCTTTATATCGAGGATTTAGAACTCACCAATTCCTAGAGGATCGAGGGAGGAAAGGTCAAATTGGGTAGTTATTTTTATTATTAGCCTCAATTCCCAGAGAATCGTGGGTAGTCCCAATTCCTAGAGGTCATGGACTACTTTGATAGTCATCGTTGCCGAACAACTCGGGATGGGGATCTTATATCTGGTTCTAAACTTTAGTATAGGGTCTAAATTGAAAGAAAAGAAAAAACATAATTTGAATTTAGTTGAATTTTTTTCAAATTGTGTGAATTAAATTAATTAAGCGATTTTGAATTTGATTAAAAGTATATTTTCATTATTTGATTGTCAATATTAAAATTTTAAAGTTTATTAATATTAGAATTTTCTTTTCGGGATGCTATTAATAATATTTATAATCGTGTTTTAATATATTTCTATCAATTAATTTATGCTGAATAATTATGTAATGATTTATATGACATTAGCACCATTGAGCATAAATATTGCTCATCATATGATTTATCTATTTTTCCGTGCGCAGGTAGTTAGATTCACTAGATCGTTCCAGTAGCATCAGAAGAACCGAAGTTTAGCTCAAACAATGTTGGTGAAAAGTTTACTTTATAGTTGATGTAAATGGCATGTACCTAGGCTTGTATATATATATAATACTATGTCGTAAACTAAATTTATATATTTTCGTTATGTTTTATTTACTAGTACTTTATAACTAATGTTTTGATAAAATAGTAAAGCTTAGATATCTAGTTTATTGAAATGTTTTGAATTAAAGGTAATTACTTAGATAAGGGAAATACCTATGTTTTCATGCTTTAAAAATGTGTGACTTAGATTGTGAGAATCTTTAGTGCTATTTTAGTTGAATTATCAATGTGTGATTATTTGTGAATCATGATAAAACATTATTGATGAGAATTGTGAATTGAGAAAATTTAATTTTAATTGTGAGTTGAGGATTTTGCTTGAGGACAAGTAAATGCTTAAGTGTGGGGATATTTGATAAACCATAAAAGTAACATGTTTTAATCCCATGCCTGTCATGTTTTTGGATGATTTATTATATAACTTAGTGAATTTGATGCTCCTAATCCTTTAATTTCATGTTTCTATACTTATGAGAGCACAGAAAATGGCCAAAATCAGACAAACTAGGCTATTTTAAGGATCAACACGACCAAGCCATTCCCGCACGGGCTAAGCACATGCCCATGTGAGCCACACAGGTTGGCCACACGCCCATGTGCCAGCCCGTGTAGATATTGCTCCTTGTTTCCCAAATACGTGAAAAAAGCCAATTTTTAGGGTGTTTGACCATTCTAATGTTTATAAGTACACACTAGAAGAAGACCTAAGGTAGCACGTAGAGAAGAACGTAAAAGACTCAAAGAACGCCAACGGATTCAACTCAGAAGTAGGATCTCCTTCAAGATTGAAGATCTCCATTCAATTTCTTTACAAATTTTTAGGTTTTTTTATGTCTTGTTGTTTTCCTAATTTTGAGATGTTTTTCTTTTTTAATTATCAACTAAATTCCCTAGATACCTAGAGAAGATGAAACCTATGACATAACTTATTATTTGATTTTCTAAATTACATGATAAATATTTTTCTTGATCTAAATTATGTGTACTTATTTCATGTTTTAATGTTTTAAGGATATTAATTCGTGATTGATATGCTTAATTCAGTGGAGCAAAAGTCTCTGTTTAAGAGTAGATCTGACATAATTGAGTGGAGTTGCATGCAATCCTAGAAATAGGACGACATAATTCTATTGGATTAGAGTCAAATCTAATAAGGGAATCCATAGATTGAGTTAATGTGACTGTAACATCCTGAATAGGGCCTATGCATTTTGGCCTAATTGTACAAAAAGACATCTTTTATGTGTTTTGGAATAAATTTGGAATGATTTTTGGAAACCTAGAAATGCATGAAAATGGAAATGAAAATGAAAATGGAAATGAAAATGGAGATGGAAATGAAAATGGAAATGGAAATGGAAATGGACATTTTGGAAACTTAGACATTTTGGAAACTTAGACATTTTGGAAATGATCCAAAAATGGAAACTTGAACATTTTAGGAAACTTGGATATGTAAGAGAAATAAGGAGTTTTATTCACATAAATATGTGAATAATAAGAGATAAATAAAGGAGTTTTATTCACATAAATATGTGAATAATAAGAGAGAAATAAAGGAGTTTTATTCACATAAATATGTGAATAATAAGAGATAAATAAAGGAGTTTTATTCACATAAATATGTGAATAATAAGAGATAAATAAAGGAGTTTTATTCACATAAATATGTGAATAATAAGAGATAAATAAAGGAGTTTTATTCACATAAATATGTGAATAATAAGAGATAAATAAAGGATTATTTTCTAAGGAGATAATTGAGGAGATAATGGATGGATTAAAGGCTTTTATCTTTTAAATAAAGGAGATAATATTATCTTAAGGGAGAGTGGTGGCCAAGTCAAGGACTCTTGGCCTAGCAAATTCGGCTATAAAAGGAGAACCCAAGGTCTTTTTCTCTCATCTTTCCAAGTAGCCGAAAATCCCCTTGCTCTCTCCCCCTCTTTGCCGAATTTCTCTTTAAGTAAAATCCATCTCCTCTTCTTCTATTTTCTTCTCCTCTCCTTTGCTATTGTCGAGCCAAAACACTCTTTGATCCTTGATTAAAACTCCATAGCCGAAACTCTGTGACTCTAGGCAAGGAAACAATCGATCAAAGCATTAAAGGTAAGGCTTGTTTTCTTGATATTTAGGATTATTTCCCATTATTTCAAAAGCCAGAAACTGACATGGTTACATGGCTAGTGTTAGCCGATTTCAAGGAAAAGGAATACTATCAATTTCCAGCATTTGATTTACAATCTTTTAATTCGGCAACAAGGTAAGTAATACAAATCCTACTTGGATTTGGTTTTTAAGCCAAATAAGTTTGTTAATATATTTTAATGGTTGGCCGAATATAGGAGTAAAAATCTAGATCGGTAGATCGTTCTTCGGGATTTCAAGGAATCTATTAAGCAAATCAGGTGTGTACCCTTACTAACCTTCGATATTTTATGGCTATTATTTTAATATATGAATATGAATAAGAATGTGAATGTGGCTATGTACCACAAATGTGGCAAAAAGTACCAGTGCGCTTTCCTACTCTGATAGGATTGTTAAATATGTTATTTTATAACATGCGAATATTTGTATATGAACATGAAATTAAGTTATGCACAATATATATATTTTTGGGGCATTCGGGATTTATGTGAAAGGGGGAGAATAGGTGTTGACTTTGGTCTCACCAACTGAAGGTGTTGACTTCGGTCTCACCAACGAAATATGTTGACTACTGGTCACATTGTGAAATTTTGGTAACCGGTTACAATATTTGAATATAGTGTCTAATGACACAACGTATAATTTGACTATAGTGTCTAATGACACAACGTATATGGGCGAATGCCTTCGATGGTGTGTAGCGGATGGAGGTTGACTTAGTAGTCCCCATGGTGTGAATGGCGTGTACGGTGGTGTGTAGCGGATGGACCATAGGATTGGGTTTGGGTTGCATCATAATTTCATTTTTATATGGATCGATGATTTGAACATGAATGCTCGAATTGTTGAATGTTAGTATTGTGTGCACATTGAGTCATTGACTCACCCTCATTGTGGGAATTATTTTCGGTGATGAGCAAGGATTTGACCGGCTGGTGGACCTTGAGGTGGCCATGCTACATTTGGAGATTTTATTTTATTTGGACTTTATTTCTGTTTGGTACCCTTAATTATATTTCCTTTTGGGTTTTATTTGATGTAATAAGGCCATAAGGCCCAGTGGATTATTCTTTATTTTTACTTTACTTTTAAATATTGTGCTAAGAACTATTTTGGACGTAATAAATCAAATTGGATTTACAAGTTTAATAAAATGGGTTTCCAATCTAAGCCCAATCCACAAGAACATTTTCAAAAAAAAAAAAATTTTACTTAATTTTCTAAGTAACGAATGATTTTGAAATCGGTTCACTTTAGGAACATACCAGATCCGGTTCAGGCTCGTGGGCCGGGTGTGGGGTGTTTCAATTTGGTATCAGAGCCCAGTTTTAAACTCTCGGCCTGTGGGCTAAGGCCCAAAATGTTTTCAAAGCGAGCCAAATGATTTTCTTTGAAAATAAGCAGGTTTTTCTGGCATGGCCCACTAAGTCTCCGACCCGAAGTCCACCAGGTAAGTACTCCGATCTTTTGTGTGATTTATATTATGATTTGTAGAAGGGTAGAAATGGAACGTAGAATAGAGATTAAGTACTTGAACCCTAGGACTAGTATACCCCAACAATTACATAAGACTTAAATGCCTAACTAAACAAACCTGTGGTTAAGTCGCCGAGTTAGGGTGTGGCAACCATGGTACGCATGTCTAGGATTGGTTTCGTGGGAGCTTGGTATTTAAGTAGTCCGTGACTCACCTCCTCTCCACTTGAATCCTACCCGGTGCGTAGCCTCGCTTCACCCTAACCAAGAGGACTTATACACTGCTAAACCCTAACTAAAACCCGAAAGGAACTAGCCATTTTCTAACCTTAATATTAAAATTCTTAAATCATTTTTTTCCTTAATTCACGAAAACTATTTCTTATACACAATTTTCTCTGAAAATTTTGACTTATAAAATTACAAAAATACCCCTAGTGGTAAAATTACAAAAATACCCTTGGTTTATAAAATGCCCAACTACTCAACGGTTTTGCCAAAATTTCATTATTTCATAAATGTTCAAAAACCCTAAATTGCAAACTATCAGAAAAATACCTTGATTTTTTTGAAAATTACAAAATTGCTCCTAACTTACTAAAATTACCAAAATGACCCTGATTTTCAAAATTTTTGCAACATCCCCATTTTGGAAGGAACAATTTTCGAAAAGAACCCTCAAAGTTTTACAACTTTTGAAATACCCCTAATTTATTAAATTTACAAATTTACCCTGATTTGTGAAAAATTACCAAAATACCCCTAAGGTTAAAAATTACCGAAATACCCCCGGTTTCAAAATTTTTCCAACTTACCCCGAAACTTTGAAATTTTCAAAATAATTTTTGACAAAAACACCAAGGAACGTTTTTCTTCTGAAAAATTAAGAAAATGCCCCTATAGGACAAAATTACGAAAATACCCCTAGGTAGTGGAAAACAACAACAACGAAAAATACAACGTTTCTCTGAATGAACGAAAGTTCATACTTGTTTGATGGATGAATGAATGAATGGAAAAGACTGTGTGCATGTATGACTACTAAAGAACCACTATTAAACTCCTTTTCATAAACTGTTCATGGATAAACAAGTGGAACAAAGAACTAATGCATAAAACTTTTAATCGATTAAATCGCGACGTTAGTAATGAGTTCTAGTGGACGTGGTCGGGGTAGTATCTAAGAAATGTGTTAGTTTTGTTAAGATCGAGTCTTGCAGCAGTAAGCATAGTCGGTGAGAAGGATTGTATGATCATTAGTAAGTAATTTCGAGGACGAAATTATTTTTAAGGAGGGTAGAACTGTAACATCCTGAATAGGGCCTATGCATTTTGGCCTAATTGTACAAAAAGACATCTTTTATGTGTTTTGGAATAAATTTGGAATGATTTTTGGAAACCTAGAAATGCATGAAAATGGAAATGAAAATGAAAATGGAAATGAAAATGGAGATGGAAATGAAAATGGAAATGGAAATGGAAATGGACATTTTGGAAACTTAGACATTTTGGAAACCTAAACATTTTGGAAATGATCCAAAATGGAAACTTGAACATTTTAGGAAACTTGGATATGTAAGAGAAATAAAGGAGTTTTATTCACATAAATATGTGAATAATAAGAGATAAATAAAGGAGTTTTATTCACATAAATATGTGAATAATAAGAGATAAATAAAGGAGTTTTATTCACATAAATATGTGAATAATAAGAGATAAATAACGGATTATTTTCTAAGGAGATAATTGAGGAGATAATGGATGGATTAAAGGCTTTTATCTTTTAAATAAAGGAGATAATATTATCTTAAGGAGAGTGGTGGCCAAGTCAAGGACTCTTGGCCTAGCAAATTCGGCTATAAAGGAGAACCCAAGGTCTTTTCTCTCATCTTTCCAAGTAACCGAAAATCCCTTGCTCTCTCCCCTCTTTGCCAATTTCTCTTTAAGTAAAATCCATCTCCTCTTCTTCTATTTTCTTCTCCTCTCCTTTGCTATTGTCGAGCCAAAACACTCTTTGATCCCCGATTAAAACTCCATAGCGAAACTCTGTGACTCTAGGCAAGGAAACAATCGATCAAAGCATTAAAGGTAAGGCTTGTTTTCTTGATATTTAGGATTATTTCCCATTATTTCAAAAGCCGGAAACTGACATGGTTACATGGCTAGTGTTAGCATATTTCAAGGAAAAGGAATACTATCAATTTCCGGCATTTGATTTACAATCTTTTAATTCGGCAACAAGGTAAGTAATACAAATCCTACTTGGATTTGGTTTTTAAGCCAAATAAGTTTGTTAATATATTTTAATGGTTGGTAGAATATAGGAGTAAAAATCTAGATCGGTAGATCGTTCTTGAGATTTCAAGGAATCTATTAAGCAAATCGGTGTGTACCCTTACTAACCTTCGATATTTTATGGCTATTATTTTAATATATGAATATGAATAAGAATGTGAATGTGGCTATGTACCACAAATGTGGCAAAAAGTACCCAGGTACGTTTCCTACTCCTGATAGGATTGTTAAATATGTTATTTTATAACATGCGAATATTTGTATATGAACATAAAATTAAGTTATGCACAATATATATATTTTTGGGGCATTCGGGATTTATGTGAAAGGGGGAGAATAGGTGTTGACTTCGGTCTCACCAACGAAGGTGTTGACTTGGTCTCACCAACGAAATATGTTGACTACGGTCACATTGCAAAATTTTGGTAACTTCGTTACAATATTTGAATATAGTGTCTAATGACACAACGTATAATTTGACTATAGTGTCTAATGACACAACGTATATGGGCGAATGCCTTCGATGGTGTGTAGCGGATGGAGGGTTGACTTAGTAGTCCCCATGGTGTGAATGGCGTGTACGGTGGTGTGTAGCGGATGGACCATAGGATTGGGTTTGGGTTGCATCATAATTTCATTTTTATATGGATCGATGATTTGAACATTAATGCTCGAATTGTTGAATGTTAGTATTGTGTGCACATTGAGTCTGTTGACTCACCCATTGTGGGAATTATTTTCAGGTGATGAGCAGTGACGGATCGGGCCGGTGGACCTTGAGGTGGCCATGCTACATTTGGAGATTTTATTTTATTTGGACTTTATTTCTGTTTGGTACCCTCAATTATATTTCCTTTTGGGTTTTATTTGATGTAATAAGGCCATAAGGCCCAGTGGATTATTCTTTATTTTTACTTTACTTTTAAATATTGTGCTAAGAACTATTTTGGACGTAATAAATCAAATTAGATTTACAAGTTTAATAAAATGGGTTTCCAATCTAAGCCCAATCCACAGCAACATTTTCAAAAAAGAAAAAAAAATTTTACGAATTTTCTCTAAGTAACGAATGATTTTGAAATCGGTTCACTTTAGGAACATACCAGATCCGGTTCAGGCTCGTGGGCCGGGTGTGGGGTGTTTCAGTGACAATAGGAGTTTTAATTAGAAAGAGATTTCAATTAATCAACCTAGAGTCAGTTGTTTTTATTTTCGAAAAAGATATTAACATAAGTTAGGGATTTCTACGGATCAAGACAAGTGAATAAATAGTTTAATTCAAATTTAGAATAATAAGTGAAGTCTCGGAGGATTCCTTCCTGGGTATTGTCTCTTTCAATTGGTTTATTCGATTATTTTCCTACTTTACTCTCTGTTTCGTCTTAATAATTAGTTTGGTTAAAATTAGGTTAAAAATAAATTCCTTCAATTTTATAGGCTAGATAATAAAAAGGTAGTAACTATTAGTACTTTTAGTCCTCGTGGATACGATATTCCCGACTCACCATTGCTATACTACCATTCATTAGATGCGCTTTCCTTTGCCGTAATTTTAGTTAGTTCATGTCGTCATCAAGTTTTTGGGCCGTTGTCAGGGACTAAGATATTAGGAACACTATATTTTTATTACTTTAGCCATTTTTACTTTTATTGCATTTTATTTTTGTTTTTAATTTTAATTTTTTACTAACTTTTCCTTTGTTTATTTTCGCATGTTCTTTTAGTTTAGGACTAAAAGAAACCCGTCAGGACCTCTAGTATTCGACAATGAGATTGAAAGCACATCTCGTAGAAACTGTAGAGAAGCAAGACATAGTCGACAAACTACAATAGAAGAGCAAGAGGACGTGATAATTATTTCTGAAGAGATGGCTGATAATTAGAATAATCAACTGCCTCTTGTGGATGCTACAAATCCGATAAATTCGAATCCTGCTCCTCATACTATGTACAATTATGCCAAGCCCAAATTAACTGGGGTTGAATCGAGTATTGTTAGACCTGCTGTTGCTGCAAATAATTTTGAACTGAAACCTAACACTATTCAAATGATTCAACAGTTTGTTCAGTTTGATGGTTCGTAGGACGAAGACCCAAATACTCATATGGCTAATTTCTTAGAATTCTTCGACACTTTCAAAATAAATGGCGTTTCTGACGATGCCATTCACATTCGGTTGTTTCCTTTCTCATTGTGGAGTAATGCTAAATAGTGGTTGAACTCTCTACCATGATGTTCTATCACTACATGAGAGCAAATGATCGAAAATTTTTTATTAAAGTATTTTCCACCAACTAAGACAGCCAAGCTGAGGAATGATATCTCTTCCTTCGCGCAAATGGATTTAGAGACTCTATATGATGCATGGGAGAGGTATAAGGATTTATTGAGAAGGTGCCCTCACCATGGGTTACCTCTATGATTATAGGTTCGAACTTTCTACAACGGTTTGAACCCCTCAACTAGGCAATTGATCGATGCATCCACCGGTGTTACTTTAAATAATAAGACACCTGAGGAGTCTTACGAGTTTATAGAAGAAATGTCACTGAATAATTATTAGTGGCAAGTCATGAGGACAAAGCCGATGAAAGCAGTAGGTGTTTTTAACGTTGATGCGGTCACCATGTTGTCAAATCAGGTAAAACTTTTAACTAAAAAGATTGATGGTTTATATAGTTCTATGCAGGTACATCCGGTGATGTAGTGTGATACAAGTGGAGGAGGGATGAATAATCTAGAATGCCTATCCTATAGCCCTAGCATAGAGAACAAACAAGTCAACTATATGGGTAATAATTCTAGACCTTAGAATAATCTCTATAATAATACTTATAATGCAGGTTGGAGGAACCATCCCAATTTCTCTTGGGGTGGTCAAGGAAATTAGAGACCACAACCCCCTCCAAGCTTCCAACAACCATCATACTAGCAAGAGAAGAAGCCTGACCTTGATGAGATACTAACGAAGTTTATTTCGGTGTCAGAAACTCATTTTCAAAACACCGAAATCGCACTAAAAAATCAAAATCCGTCGATTCAAGGGCTCAAGAATCAGATAGGACAACTTGCTAAGATGATTTCAGAAAGACCACAAGGTAGCTTGCCAAACAACACTGAAACTAACCCAAGAGAGTAGCTTCATGCGATTACCGTTTGAGATGAAGAAGGGTTAGCTGAATCTAAATCTGAACCAAGGCAAGAAACTATGGTAAGAAATGGTAAGGTTGAGGTAAGCCACAACGAACAAAAATCTGTAAGAAAATAAGTATAAACCTTGTATGTCATATCCAAATGCGACTAGAAAAGACCATACAAATGAACAATTCGGTAAATTCCTTAAACTTTTGAAAAAGTTACATATTAACTTACCGTTTATTGAATCTCTTTCGCAGATGCTAAATTCTGTAAAAAATTTAAATGAGCTTTTGGCAAACAAACGAAAGTTAGACGATTTATCGCACGTGGAGTTAAATGCAGTTTGCTCAGCTATCTTGCAGAATAAACTACCCAATAAGTTGAAAGATCCAGGGAGTTTGACTATTCCTTATTTAATTGGTAGTTTAACTGTTAATAATGCTTTAGCTAATTTAGGGGCGAGTATTAATGTCATGCCCTAAAAAATGTTTAACCAACTAGGTCTTGCGGAACCCAAACATACTAGGATGAGCATTCAATTGACAGAGAGAACTATTAGATTTCCTAGGGGTATTGTTAAAGATGTTCTTGTTAAAATTGACAAATTCATAATCCTAGTTGATTTTGTTGTTTTAGACAAGGATGAGGATAGTGACATACCTTTAATTTTAGGGCGATCCTTTTTCGCAACTACTAGAACTATCATTGATGTTGATACAGGTGAATTGATACTTCGTGTAGGTGATAACACGATTAAACTCCAAGCTCGTGATTCTGCTAAAATATATAGTAATCAAGTTGATTATACAAGTTCTATTAATATAAATAACATTGTGGCTCAATCCTCTTTGAAGGAAACCCCTAGGAAGAACGTGATGAAGCCACCTTCCAGTCCATGTAACAAAAATAGAATGGCTCTTGAGGAATTAAGATTACAGATTGATGAACTAGATGTATGGCGGACACAGGTTAAGGAGAAACCGAGAATACACGATGAACCAAAGCGACGCCATGATGGGCATAAGGATAGAATGAACCAATTTAAGACCGGGGACCAGGTAATATTAGATGAAAAGGACTCTCGAATTACCAGTTCAGATATTAATGCAAATAGAGTAACTCCTTTCACGGTACTGAATGTTTTCCCATATGGTACAGTCAACGTACATTTTTCTAAATTTGGCACTTTTAAAGTAAATATTACTCGGCTCAAACCTTATGTTGATAATAGAACCGGCAGCGAGAAAGAGGAGTTTAAACTCTGCGAAATACGAGATAAGTCAAACTTAGACTTTAAATAAGTGCTTCTCGGGAGGCAACTCGAGTGCTAACATTGCTAATTTACTAATTTTATCTCATGATATTTTTTAATTAATTTAAAAAATGAGTTTTTAAAACCCACACGGCCTGGACAAACAGGCATGTCCTTGGCCATGTGGATCTTTTGACTTAGTTTTAAAATTTTGAAAAAGTCGATAGTGAGTTACACGGCCTGGCGACAAGGCCGTCAAACCCACACGGCCTGGACACACAGACGTGTCCTAGGCCGTGTGAAACCTAGAGTTAAAATTTTCATTTTTAAAAAAAGTCAGAGAGTTACACGAGAAAGGTACACTAGTGTGTAAAGCGATCACAATGGCGTGTGGGAGGTCACACGGGCGTGAGAGAAGCGAATTGTGTTACACTCGACCGTGCGAACGACTGGGTGAAGTCTGAGCTTGATTTTTAAAGGGCATACGGGCTAAACAGAGGCCACACGGGCGTGTGACATGGTCGTGTGGCCCAATACGGGCCTCATACGACCGTGTTCCCTTTTTAACCCACAAACCCTAAATTATTTTTCTTATTTTATCTTCTTCCTACCCTCTTCAACCTTAACCGATCCTTTAACTCAAATCCTCCACCTTTTTCTCGACGATCATTTACCCTCCATTTACTTCTCCGTCGAAATGTCGTTCACCTCAACCCCAAAGTTACCTCTCCTCTCTTCTGCCTCACCGTTCCCTCTCAACGCCCTTACTCTCTCACGCACCAGCACGCCTTCTACCCCCGCGTACACCTCAGTCGGCCCTTCTCTCTTTTCTTTCCCTTTTTTTCCCCCACCACTCCATCAGCCACAACTTTCCCTTTCTCTTTCTTATCGAACCCCTCCCAAACCCTCTTCGTCGAACCTCACCAGCCTCTCTCCCGCTTGGTACCCTTGTTTACCCTTTCCACCTGAAAACCTTTCTGCCTTTGGTCCATTCCTTTCTCACGCTCCCATTAGCCCACACACGAACCGACCCATCACGCCCCTAACTTCGGTCACCAACCTACAACCATCAATTTCTTTCCCATTCTCTTTTATTTATTTATTATTTACTCTTATTATTATTAATTCTTTATTAATTCTTTATTTTACTTTACTTTGTTTTTATTTTCATTGATTTCTTGCTTATTATTTTTACTAATTATTATTACTTTATTGATTTATTCATTCTTATTTATTTATTTACTTTTCTTGATGGATTTTGGGATGATACTTGATTTAGTTATTAAATTGATTTAGTTGATGCATGATACTAGTTTAGTTTTGTTCAAGCAGGATTATACATTTAGTTGGTTTTAGTTGATTTCTTTTTTTGCTAATTTTCATACTTCATTGCATTATTGATTCCCATCACTTTAGTTAGTCTTATTACACTTTTGTTTTATATTAGCATTTAGTTTTATACTATTAAAAGTACATCTCTTTATTAGTTTAACTGTTGAGCTTCACTCGATTTTAATATTCTCTTAGCTAAATTCTAATTTGTTGGTTCGTCAATTTAATTTATTACTTTACCGCAGGTACATTATGACGAACACACGAGGCAAGACTAAGACCTCAGTCCCCACTTCGAAAAAATGGAAGGGCCCCGGAGCGACCTCCTCCTCGAGCGTATTTGTTGAGGCTCACCACCCCTTTCTCTGATTTACGGCGGCCCCCAATAGGATCTCTTTTAGTTACTTATACAGCGACCACTTGGTCTAGGCTACTGCATCTATTGGACCCCATTAGAGCAGGTCCGTCTAGCTGACGATATTTACGCCTTTATCACTACAGCTTCATGAGAAGATTACATTATCGAGCCCACCTACATGGAACTTACCTTGGAGTTCTATGCGACATTTCTTATGCAGCAGTTCATGACAGTTCATGACGAGTCAAGCACCATCACCTTTCGACTTGGTGGTTTGGTAAGTCAGATAAGTGTCCCTGAGTTTGGTGAGGCTATGGGGCTCTACACAGAGGATTTTATTACTATCGAGAACTTTCTCCGATTTCATCGGCACATTCATTACGCTCTATCTCACTATTGGACTGAGCGTACAGCGAGTCAAACACTATATGATGCGAGTCACTTGAAGACGAAATCTCTTTCTCCGGCCCTATGGTACCTTCACGCACTTCTAGCTCATACTTTGACAGGTCAGAAAGAGAGCACAGAAGTTGTTAGTACTTATGACGCTTATTTTCTATGGAGCATGGCTACTGGGCATGTCTTTGATTTGGTGTACTTCATCGCTCTATCCTTTTGCCATCAGGCTGAACGCCACAAAAAGGACCCTATCTGTTTAGGCCCTTATGTGACTCGCCTTGCTCAACACTTTGATCTCCTCAACATACAAGAGTAGTTCTCTACACTCATGCTAGTCGGCCAGATGCCCCCTCAGGGCATCTCGAGCATGATCCACATGAGGATGATCAAGCGACGTCGTAGAGTGGATCCTCCTCAGTACCGGTTGTTTCATTCTGACGAATTAAAGTGACTTTGAGAACTTCCCTAATGATGTTCCTCCCTATCGCGAGAACCCACCACAGCCTCCACCATCGAGTCACCGATATGCTCCTTTTGTTGCTAGCTTCCGAGGAGTATCTTCTGAGGAGTTCACTAGTTCCTGTCAGTACTATGTTCAGATGTTCGACAGTATTGATGTGACTTTGCAACAGATTTTTCAGCATCTCTATATTGCTCCTTCAGCGCCACCGGCTCACGACATTGATGAGTCTAATGATAAAGAACATCGAGTCTATTTGTTTTTGTTTTTATTTTTATGTTTATTTTATTTTTCTATTTTGAACTATATATTTATTTTTATAATTGTTCCTAATCGAGTTTTAATCCTTTAATCTTCTTCAGTATTTGTGTTTATTTTCTTATTAATTGCTTAGAATCATGCCCTACATTTAGCTTTGTCTACAATTTCGCTTTTCACTATTATTTCATCCATTATTTAGGGTAGTTTCAGTTTGCTCCCTCTTTTATGATATTCCGTTTATACTATGATAATATATGTCTGTACATTGAGGACAATGTACATCTTAAATGTGGGGAGGTTATTTTAATGATTATTAAAAATCCCTGAATTATGCCTTGTGTTTAAGTAATTTTCTCATATTACTATTAGAATGAATTCTTATTGATTTGTGATTATCATTGATGTGTTTTAGGTTGAATTCATAGGTGATTGTGCATTGATTGTTTAAACTTTAAGACATAAGAGAATCAAGCATGATAAGTCTATTTTTAGAATTAAAATTTGTTAGGTTGTTTGCCTAAATTTAAATATTACTTTGAAGTTTGAAATTTGCAAGATTGACATCAAAAACCATAATTTTTGTGAGATTTTGAGCCTTTAGAGCATACACTTTTCTTGCTCACTTTATTATTGGTTATGAGTGTGTCAATACTGATTGGTTATTCTAGAACTTGCTTCGATTATGAATGTCGAGACCACACCTTTGATTTGATATACTGAGATGATAAAGGCACTTAGGTTCTAATCCACTTATTCCATAAAAAGCCTATCTTCATAATTAACCCTTAGTGAACCCCTTTGAGCTTAACAAACCATTTCTTCATTTACCCATTAATATATTAACCAATAACTCATTTTTGATTCGTTGAGAATTGTTCCCATTTTATTGACCCCCTTTTTTGTCGACATTTGATTTGGTTAGTTGCCTAACTATGTTCTTTTGTTTCAGTTGTTAAATTTTCTCTTTTTATCCATTGTTCTTGATCTAATATATATATTTACATATATGTTGATTATTACTAGTTCTATGTTATTTGAGCTTAAACAGTTAGTTTCATATTTTGAGAAGAAGCTCGTGTTATTCTTAAATAATTTCAATTGATTTAATTATTTAGTTTTAGTTTATTTTTTCTAGTTTCGCAATTTATCAATTCGATCTCGATTCTAACCTTCTCTTTTAGCCTTTATCCACACTTTTAACCCAAGCCCCATTACAACTCTTTTAAAGACCTTTTGATTTGTGTACCATCTCATTTTATAGTGGTGGAGATTTGATTTTCATGCAAGCCTATGGTAATGACTTTTCATGTTTGACTTTTGAGTGCTTAATTTTTTAACTTTAAACACTTTGAGTGCTTTAAGTGAATCTTTAGTAAGGATGTCAATTCTTGTCAATTCTTGTCAATTTTGAATTAAAGGTAATTACTTAGATAAGGGAAATACATATGTTTTCATGCTTTAAAAATGTGTTACTTAGATTGTGTGAATCCTTAGTACTCTTTTAGTTGAATTATCAATGTGTGATTATTTATGAATTATGATAAAACATTATTGATAAGATTTATGAATTGAGAAAGTTTAATTTTAATTGTGAGTTGAGGATTTTGCTTGAGGACAAGCAAACGATTAAGTGTGGGGATATTTGATAAATCATAAAAGTAACATGTTCTAATCCCATGCTCGCCATGTTTTTGGATGATTTATTATAAAATTTAGTGAATTTGATGCTCCTAATAATTTAATTTCATGTTTTTATACTTAGGCGAGCATATGGGAGCAAAAGGAGTGAAAAACGGGCCAAAATAAGATAAAACGGGCTATTTTAAGGATCCACACTGCCAAGCCTTTCCCAGACGGGCTGAGCACACGTCCATGTGAGCCACACGGGCTGGCCACATGCCCATGTGCTAGCCCGTGTCGATATCACTCCCTGTTTCCCAAATACACGAAAAAAGCCAATTTTTAGAGTTTCTGAGCATTCTAATATTTATAAGTACACACTAGAGGAAAACTAAGGTAGCAAGCAGAGTAGAACGAGAAAAGACTCAAAGAACACCAACAGATTCAACTCAAAAGCAGGATCTCCTTCAAGATTAAAGATCCCCATTCAATTTCTTTAGAAGTTTTTGCGTTTCTTATGCCTTATCGTTTTCCTAATTTTGAGATGTTTTCCTTTTCAGTTATGAATTAAATTCCCTAGATACCTAGAGAAGATGAAACTTATGACATATCTTATTATTTGATTTTCTGAATTACATGATAAATATTTTTCTTGATCTCAATTATGTGTACTTATTTCATGTTTTAATGTTTTCGGGATATTAATTCGTGATTGATGTGCTTAATTCAGTGGAGCAAAAGTCCCTATTTAAGAGTAGATCTGGCATAATTGAGTGGAGTTGCATGCAATCCTAGAAATAGGATGACTTAATTCTACCAGATTAGAGTCAAATCTAATAGGGGAATCCATAAATCGAGTTAATGCGACAATAGGGTTTTTAATTAGAAAGAGATTTCAATTAATCAACCTAGAGTCAGTTGTTTTTATTTTCGAAAGAGATATTAACATAAGTTAGGGATTTCTACGGATCAAGACAAGTGAATAAATCGTTTAATTCAGATTCAGAATAATAAGTGAAGTCTAGGAGAATTCTTTCCATGTAATTGTCTCTTTCAATTGGTTTATTCGATTATGTTCCTACTTTACTCTCTGTTTCATCTTAATAATTAGTTTAGTTAAAATTAGGTTAAAAACAAATTCCTTCAATTTTATCGGCTAGATAATAAAAAAATAGTAACTACTAGTACTTTTAGTCCTCGTGGATATGATGTTCCCGACTCACCATAGCTATACTACCATTCGATAGGTGCGCTTGCCTTTGTCATAATTTTAGTTACTTCGTGATGTCATCACATGTCATCACCTTTAACGATCAAACTGGTCAACTAATAGTTTCTGTTAACGGAAGGGTTTAATTGATTATTTTTTTGTCGTTAAGGACTCAACATGGTGCATTTTTTTTCTAAGGGCTCAATTGGTTATTTTGGATATTAATGAATTACCAAGATAGAAATATTAATAATGTCAATAAAAATGATAGCAATATGAATTTCAGATGAATTGAGACTAATATCTATTATTAGAAATGTTATTAGTGCTATTGGAATCGCTATATTATGAATAAGAATAACATATATGGATTGAAGTGCTCAAATCGATGTATCGATAAATGATATGTTTTATCGTATACTTTATTGTGATTGTTGACTTGAATCAATTGCAAAATTGCAAGAACAAAGTATACGAAGAAGTGAGCACTTCTGCAATAACTATGACAACCATAATGAAAATAGGAGATAGCAAATTTGTTTACACAGTTTGGTTTCCTTACGTCTATGGAGCATAGCTTAATGAGATGAATCCATTATCTTTGAAACAAATACAACCAATGATCCTAGTTCGAACACACCCTAGTAAAGAGTCCTCATTTTTGTATATCAAATATTAGACCTTTCACAACAAAACTCTCTCCTGAGAACTTAGCTTGTAAAACCAATCACAAATAGGTTTTACAATCAAAATGCACTCTTACAAATAACATTCCTTACTAAACAAATAAGTGCTCTCAATAATTAGTACCTAAACCAATACAAGTCTCTCAAATATATAAAGATTTTCAACACTTGCTAACATACTAAAAGATCAATCACAATCCCTTCAAAACAACAACTAAATAGCTAAATACAATATAATATGAACAAAAAAAGTAACCAAAAAAAAAAAAGGATTGGTGTCAGATAAGTTTCAAGTTTCGACTCGATCTCACTCCCCTGATCCAAGGGATTTGATATAATGAATTTGATTCAATCATCAAGATATGTTCCTCTAAGTGAATTGATCTTGATTGATGGGCTTGTATCACTCCATGTTATCAGCACAACCCAAAATTTGCTCAATAAATTGGCAATCTCCTAAATATTGCAAATTTTTGTTTTGTAGTGGTAGTGTTGGAAGTGGAAACTTCCTCAGCACATTGTAGAAACTTCAAATATATTAATAGTGACAATGGAGTAGTTATACATGTGTAACAACGATTAAATTGCATGAAAAGAATTAAATTATTATTGACCCTTGTAGACTTTGTTGAAACCAGATAGGTATAGTTAGCATGCCATAAGGTACAACACACTATTTATATGTTTATGTTATTGACGATTAGCGCCTCACACTCAGGAGTATCATTCATGTGTTGTGCTTTGTGCATTAGTGTATATGTGGTTTTAAGTTGTGTATACCAAAGTATCGTTCATATGTTGCACTTATGCACCTATCCATCTATTCTATCGTGGTGTATAGGAGTAAGTATCCGTGTACCTGGCTTGAGTGTCCACATTATATACAAAGGGCTAAAATGTATTAAGAATAATAAACATATTAAATTTGTTCATGAATTGAATATTAAATGAATCAAGAGTAGAATTCTTTGTTAATTGATAAACATAGTTAAATGAATACTATATAATATTTATGTATTGAACCTATAATTGATTATATTAAGGTGGTGTTTGGAATTTGGAATTTAGATTTGGATTTTAAAATTTTAGGTTTGGAATTTATGATTTATGAATTCATTATTTTCAAAATTCTTTGTTTGGGAATTAAAATTTTTAAACTTCAAGATTTTGAATTAATCTACCTTCATTGCTTGGATAACTCAATTTATTTTTATTTTTATGAATTTTTAATGATTTATTTAATAGAACTAAACGAACTGGTCATACCAGTAAAACCAATCGAATTGGTTGGACGCAAATTGTGACCTAACTAATTCAACTACCAATTCATTTGTGAAAATCAGACCGGATCAGCTGGTCGAATCGATTACACTGGGCAGTAGTGGACTTAGGTATAAATTGAAAATCAAGGGTTTAAAATTGAAATTGTTGAAATTTTGGTATAAATGAAAATTTTGAATATTTATGTTGTATTAAATTAAATGCATGAAGCTTCGTCACTGTTTTTAGAACCGCATCAGACCAGTCGATTAGGCCAATTGGATCAAGAATCAATTAGGGTACCAATCTGAAATACAAGGTTAGATTGGTTGACTTGTTAATTAACTGAACCGATCAAATCAATTGAATCGACAGTCAAACCGTTTGAACCAATTTTAACTATTTTTAAATATTTTTTTATAATTTATTCAATGCAAGATTGGATCGAATGAACCGGTTGATTTGAGAACCGATGATTTGACTGGTTTGCCTACTGGTCCAATTATGAAAATATTGAGCTTCATTAATGATATATTATAAATAAAATTAATTATTTATTGTTTAGGTTTTAAAGAAAATGTGAAAAAAGAGAACAAAAAATTCTCATATTGTCACCAAAAAGAAAGTTCCCATATTTTTTAATTTGTTATCAAAATAAAGAATTTTCAAATCTAAATCCAATTTTTTTTCACCCAAATCATGGTTTCTAAACAGACCATAAAAAAAATTTGCATTGCCTAGATAATCTATTCAACCATGACCTTGTAATTAATAGAATAAATAGGCTAGGTACCATAGGACATGAATTTAAGATTTAGTCTAAGGAACTTCATAGTGTAATTATTAAGTTGTACATGTGTCTCTCGATTTTTTTAAATGGAGTTCATTATTGTAATTGGAACTATGGTATTAATATTGATTAAGGCTAGTCTACATAACATTGTTGTAAATGAACTGAAGAGAATGCATTACAGACATATTAATAATTTTCTGAATTGATATTAATTGTTTGAGATTGATGGAGTTATCATCGAGTATTTTTATACTCAACGCACCGTTGTCGTCTCTTGTGCATAAGTTGATCGAGCTGATTATAAAGATAAACCATTACGTCTTAGCCTACAAAGTCACAATCTTCTTAATGCAAATTTTGCTATGTTTGAGTTGTGTTTGATAGCTTTTGGCACCTACATAATAGATACCTGCACAAGGAATCCTAATGTGTTTGCTTATGTTATAAGTTTATATAAGACTTAAGTATAGATTACCCGGATAATGGGTTTAGAAATATCAAGTGACACCATAAATTGATCTTATAGAGTTAGATGATTAGTAAAAGGCGTATATAATCATCTACAACTGATTGTATCATCCAAAATGTCTCTAGAATTTAAATGTAGTGTCGTGACCGAGGTTGTTTTGAGTTTGAGTTAGAGAGCGTTACAAAAATAATTTTTCTTTCTAAAAAGAACAA
Source organism: Gossypium rotundifolium (assembly GCA_025506655.1). Taxonomy (NCBI): domain Eukaryota; kingdom Viridiplantae; phylum Streptophyta; class Magnoliopsida; order Malvales; family Malvaceae; genus Gossypium; species Gossypium rotundifolium. The sequence goes on from CP106728.1 coordinate 136,810,282, forward strand.
AAACCTTAAGATAATTGAAAGTATGAAAAAATTAGTATCAGTTAATGGCATAAGAACGGAATACATTATATTTTTATTTTCATTGAATTGGACTATTCAATAACTTAAAGAAAAGGTATTAATGACTAAAATTTTCATAAAATTTAAAAGTATATTTAAAATTATTAAAAATTAAAAAAAAACTAAGGAAAAAAGAATATTTAAAGAAAACCAACATAGTGATGAAGTCTAAATTCTTTTGCTAAAATGTAAAATTAATTTTTTTTAAAAAAAGAAATCTAGTTTGCCTGGTTTTAACCTGTTTTTTCATCCCTAATTTTCGGATTTTTATCATATTGAAACAGTTCTAACTATCTCTAGTTATATAACACAGATTTGACTAGTTGGACTTATGATTTTGGGTTCAACCCATCGATGTTAATCTAAATTAATCCAGTGAATGAATATAAGAAAAAGAAAATTGACTTAAAAAGCTTCAAACACAACATATAAAATATCATTTTCTTAAAGGTAGATACATATCTAAGCATCACACAAATGGAAGCCATAAATCTTGACACAGAAACAGAGGGAAAAAATTAAAAGAACACAAAAAGCAAAGGAAGTTCATACACACGAGTTACCCCTTTGCCTGAGCAAATAAACTAGAAGCATCCACGACGCTTGTAAATACCGCAACGTTCTGATCTTATCCGTTGGTTTTTAGCAGGCAAACACGACGCATAGGCGTTTCCTCTATTGCAAGTCACAATAGGGCGCCTACGGATGCCGGCCCGATTTATCAGATATCTGTAGTTGAAAAGCATTCTACCCATACCAAGGTCCATTAACAACTCCGCTCCTATGTGGCTTTCATCAATGGTGACAGTAGCATTCATCTTCTTTGTCAGTGAAGCAAAGCTGGTTGCTTGAGAGGTGCTTGTAATATACAGAAACATAAGGGTAATAAGCGTTGCTGAAAAGACGGATGTCGGCAAATGTTTTCCCATTTTTTTTTAATGCAAACTAATGCAATGTCCTTAAGAGGAGTATTTATAGTGCCGAGATGAGGAACATGTGAAAAAATATCTTGATCATTGTTTTATGGAAAATTTAAGTTGATGACATGTATAATTGCCAGTTTGCCTGCCAAATATAGTGCCTGGTTTCAAGATTTTAGCCTTTAGGGCTTTTTGGCAATAAAATGATTGAAATATGAATATGCGTATCTTTCACCGCTAGTTCTCGTGAATTGAGTTGATAAATGTAGTATGCATATGTAGTTGGGGGTAAAACGAGAACCATATGAATCGACAATGATTCATTTAGCTTCCCTCTTAATTTAGAGCTTGCGAAATTTTGTATTGGGATTTTTCTTTTTCAATAAAAAATGTAGATCTCATTAAAATCAAAGCATCATCTCGCAGAGATATTTCATTTGATTTTTGCGTCCAATAATAATATTTCACATCATTTTATAAAATATATAAATAAAAATAATACATCAATTTAGTTATTATTATTATTTTTTAACTTTAAAATTAATTTATTTGTTTTCTATAAAAAATTAAAACCTTAAACCTTGACACATTAAATCTCTTTAAACCCTAAATCTTAAACTAATCATTTCCTTAAAATGATAAATCTTAAAATTCTAAATTCTAATACACTATACGATAAATAAAAATCTAATTCATAAAAAAACCATAAACCTTGCATTACTATTATTATTTGTTAATTTTATTTACCTAAGGTTGAAATACTATTAAGTAGAATTGATCTAGTGTTAGAAGGGTATGATATTAGTTGGAAATTATTTTCAAAAATTGAAGTGGTGCATTTTATTGAATGCCTAAAAGTGAATTTTGGATTACTCTAATATAATTAAATTCTTTTAATATATAAAAACTCTAAAAGTCAAGTACTTTTCATAATTAGCGAAACCTTGATTAATTTTTAAATTCTGTTTCAATTAAGACACCAATGGACTGCAGTGATCCTAGAGTAGGATGATCGAGGAACTACAAGTTAGTAAGCTTAAGAGGATATTTCAACAGAATATAAGGTGATAAGAAATTAGGTGGATGAATGCAGAAGCGAATCGTAAAGTTTGTCAAAGTCACAAATTTGACTTAGGGCTTTAGATATTCGGGAAGAAACTTAAATTTTGACACAACCTAAAACGCAATCAAATCCAAGTCAGATAAAATAATTAAAATAAATAACTAAAATAATCAAAATAGAATAATAATCTACAATTAGAACAATAAGAAAGAAAATAAATAAGATAGATGGAAAGATAGAACGTGGTATGTAAAAATCCTAAGAAGCCTTGGAAACACGAAGAATCCACAATCCTCTTCAAGCAGCTCTAATTTTCCCTTCAAGAAAGAAAACTTTGCAAGAAAAAGTTTGAAGATGATCTCCGCAATCTGAAAAGATTGCCAAAACTCTTCTAAAAGAAACTCAAGATAAATTCTTAAAAAGAAAACTTAAAAACAATGTATTAACTCAAAAAAGAAGTTGATTAATAATGAATTGAATGAATTGTATGCAATGCAAAGACTTATATATAGGTTTACTAAATAAATTTAAATAAAAATTCTTAAGTATACTAGAACTCTAATTTAACGTAAATAAAAGTAATTTTAAACTAAACTTTATTATTAACATAAAATTCCTAAATAACTTAAAATATTTAATAATTATCAAAAATTCGAATAAAATATTAAGAGATGATATATACAATATTTGGGCTCATATATAATAAAAATTAAGTCTAAAACCCGAACCCAATATGAAATGCCTAAGCTTTTTGGGATGGATTGGGGTCATTGAAGTGAAACACCTATGCTTGTTTTCATTCTCCACATGGGCTTGTCATCATGGATTGAGAGTTTAGTCCCATGAACAAAATACATCTCTTTTAATTCATCCTCACTCTAAAATCAATTGTCTTGAAGCTTCAACTCTTCATCTTGAATTTTTTTATGATAAAGTGTTGAACGAATAAATTGAGGTTTGAGTTTAGCTATTTAAATTTAGATCTCGTGATTGGGCTTTGAGGAAACTAACCTCATCTCTATTATGACATTTGAATTGGATTGAACTACTAGGTATTAAGAGAGTGATAGTAAGCTTAAAAGGATATTTGAACAGAATATAAGGTATTAAGGGAGCTCATACCTCAAAATTAATATATCGGAGTCTTTTATATTGAAAGTGTTACAGGGGCTTAGATTGCGTGACAATGCGCTTACCTGTTATTGGTTGAGGCTAGTAGTGTCCTCAATTAGTAGTACTAGTCATGTATTTTGCCTGTTATTCTTGTTCCCTAGTTTGTTTGTTATTGACTTAATGTATGACTTGTGGTCTACCTTTATGATATTTGTATTTTGAAGTATCATGTTCAGGGAGATCTTTTTCACAAAATAAAATGATAAAGCTTAGTTCTTGGATAAAATTTTGAAAATTAAGAAAATTTTAAATAATTTCAATTGATTAATTCTTTAAACATTAAATGCTTTTATTTAAAAATAAATGCTAAAATATTTAATCCAATTATTTACTGTATAATAAGTATATTTATTAAAATTATTAAATGATGCTTTGATTATAATAATAAAGTTAAAGTTTAACTTGTTATGAATACATTTCTATTGATTTATAAAAAGAAAATATTATAATATCATTTAAATGAATAAAGAAAGTTTAGTTGTGAATTAGTATAAAGTAGTAATAGTACATAAACTCACATGCATTGACTTGTCAACGTAGTACACTTGCTATTAAATACAGATCTAAAAAGTGTCTATCTTCTTTTTTTTGAAGGTAATAAATTCCATTAATAGAATAAATGTTTCACCAAACAAAACATTGTATCGTCCCACCAAATTTATTATAGCTTCAAGCAGTTCTACCCATAAACAATCTTCAGGAACACACGGGAGATTTACTCAAAAATACCAAAAAAATAATATATTTATAAAAAATGGTCGAAAATTTTAAAATTTATGGAAAAGGACCATTTCCCCACAAAACGCATCCACGTCAGCACGCGTTTTGTTGGGGAAAAGTAGGAAAGCGCACTGTTGGAGGAGCGCTTTTGCCCTGCAACGGTCAAAAAAAATTTTACCGTTGAAGGCCAACAGTAAAAAAAACCCTATAAATACCCCCAACCCTTTTATTTTTTTCACACATTAGTCCTCTATCATCTTTTCTCAACTTTCTCTCAAATTCCTCTCAAATTTCTCTTAAAGTCCTTGAAACTTACTCTCAAATTTCAAAATAGTCCTTTAATATTTACAAAAAAGCCCTTTTTAAATTTTTTTAATATATTTTGTTGATAAATTAGAAAATTTTCGATCGTATTACCAATGACCGGGGAATTAATTCGTCTGGACGATAAGCACATCTCCGTCGATCAAATGTAAATGGTAAGTTTTAATTTTAATTTTTCAATACTGTTTAATATTTTTTATGTTTATACAATTTTAATTAATTTTTATTTTATAATTTTTTAAACAGTCATAGATCGGGTGTTGCAATGCTATATTCACAATATGCATGGTCCCCATCGCCGCTGATCGAGAATTACTTATGGAAACGGGTTTTTGGCACGTGGCCAGGATAGGCCGGGGGTTCAAGTTGAAGCCAAACTTAATCAGTGCGTTAATATTTTTTTATGTTTATGCAATTTTAATTAATTTTTATTTTATAATTTTTTAAACAGTCTGTAGATCGGGTGTTGCAATGCTATATTCACAATATGCATGGTCCCCCATCGCCGTTGATCGAGAATTACTTGCGGGAAACGGGTTTTTGGCACGTGGCCAGGATAGGCCGGGGGTTCAAGTTGGAGCCAAACTTAATCAATGTGTTGATAGAGAGGTGGAGACTCGAGACGCACACTTTCTATATTTCATGCGGAGAGTATACTATCACTCTAGAAGATGTGCAGTTGCAATTGGGATTGCCGGTGGACGGGTCTGTAGTCACCGGGTCTGCAACTTCTACCGATTGGACCGGCGTATGCTACGAGCTTTTGGGTGCCATTTCGGATAACATTCATGGAGGTCGGATCGAGATGACCTGGTTACAAGACACATTCCCGGAGCCGAATGATGGTTCGACTGAAATAGAAAGAATACAGTATGCTCGAGCATACATTCTTGAGATAATTGGAGGCTATCTGATGACGGACCTGTCTAGAAACCTCGTACACTTGAGATGGCTGCTGAAACTTGTTGATTTTAGAGCAGCCGGTGAACTGAGTTGGGGGCCTGCCGTGCTATCAAAGTTGTATCGGGAGATGTGCGGAGCGACGCGACCGAGCAAAGTGAAAATCAGAGGTTGCCTATCACTACTGCAGTCATGGGCACAGTTTCGATTTCTATTTTTACGTCCTCGACTCGACCACCAATATACATTCTGACTGGTAACGAGGTAAATTTAATGTTTTATTTTACAATTATTACGTAGATTTATAGTATAATTGTATGCTAAAAATTTATTTAATTAGGTGCAACCATTCAGCGAGTTATGCTGGAATACCTACCTCGCTTGAAGATATACGGCTTCTATTAGACCAACGGTCGAAATCACAAGTAAGTATTAAATAAAATATATTTTCGTAATAAAATTATAGTTTCGAATTTTGTATTTATAATTTAGTATTTCGTATTTAGTATTTAGTATTTTGTATATAACTAATATTTTGGTCATGTTAATATAGTTTCAATGGACACCGTACGAGGATCCGGCAATTCAGGAAGTAATTCCGGAGGAGTTCTTGCTAAATCTAAACGTTTGGCACGTGAAGGTCCCATTGATCAACTATGCCACCGTGGAGATGCACCTATATTAGTCTGAATTTGACCCTAATCGGAACGGTGGTTTCAGGACCACGAATCCGAGCCTGAAAAATTTTTAAATATTATTTTCTGTGCTAATTATATGTGAATTATAATGTACGAAAGTTTCGTATAAAAATTTGATTGTTTGTGTGCTTAATTAAATAAAAAGGGCTTAATCGCGTAAATTATAATCTTGATAGTTTAAAGTGTAAGGACTAAGTTGAGGTTGTCTTTTTAAATGGGAGCATTTAAAATGCAATAAATCCATTTTAAAGATAGTGGGTCCATGTACTAAAATAACCTTATAGAATAATGTTGGTTAATTTATAAAGGAAGGTTATAATAGTAATCAAATAATAAGTTAATATATATGTTAATAAAACATAAAATGAACCATGTTTTGTTCATCTTTCCCTTGACCGAATACATGCAAAAAAAGAAAGAAAAATAGCAAAGCTTGGTTCGGTCATCTTTAAGCCAAAATTAAGGTATGTGGTTAGTACGGTTTTTATTAATTTTTACGTTTTTGAGATGGTTTCTTCGAATACAAGTCGACCTATGTTAGAATTTTTGAATTTAAAGTAAGTTTGATATTCAGCCACTGATGAGTGATTATGATTTGTAATGTTTGATGGAAAAATATTAAGGGTATGCTTTGAATTAACATGTTTTGAATTGGAAATTTTGGTGAATTTAAGTATTTTGGGCTAAATTGAAAAAATAAATTTTTGGAGGAACTAAAATGTGAAAAAAATGAAATGGATGGACTTGTATGAAGCCTAGGAAGCCAAATTTTGTGTATTTTGTATTTTGTGCAAATAGGACTAAATTGTAAAAGTGTGAAATATTAGGGGAAAAATGTTAAATTGCCCATTTAAGTGTTTTAGGTCTAAATTGAATGTAAATGTGTTTGAATGAGCTTAATTTTAACATGTTTTGATCAAGAACAAAGAAAAAAGGACTTGGATCGGAGAAAAGCGAAAGTTATCGAATAGCCTGTTTTTGTTGTCCGACGATATCCGAGGTAAGTTTCTAAGCAAATATACGTCGTAAATTATTTATGTAACCTATTATATGCTGAATTGTGGAACCATTGTAATATTATTATATAAAAGCCGAATTTGACTATGTGTAATATCTAACTTGGTTAAGCTATTTGATTGTTATATGCTATTCGATTGATCATACGATGAGTTCGAAATGAGTAATAGGTTTGATATATGAAACAATTCATGTGAGTCAATCTAAAGTATTACTATTCAAGCTTAGAGCCTAGCAAGCCTTGGGTTGGTGAACTTTTCAGGCTTTATGCCTAGCAGGCTTATTGCCGGTGAATGGATATCAGACCTCGGGTCTAGCAGGCTTAGTGCTGGTGTGAAATTCAGGCTTATGCCTAGCAAGTTTTATACCAGTGATGTAATATCAACTTGTGGATTATGAGTTTATCTGGTTATGCGTTTATTGAGCAAGTAAGTTGAAAATACGAGTTTGTTTATATTCGGCCATACAGGTATGTGTATATGAGTTATTTATTTGAATTTTCATGTGTGAACAAATAGGTAAGTATATATATGTGAATTTTATCGAGCAAGAATGAGACTAATGTTCATGTATATTCGGCCCTTGTGGTTATGTGGACATATTGTGATTACATTGATATTAGATACTTGAATATATGAGATGTCAAATGGACATGTGTATATATTTATATATATAAAAGTAAGATGTGCAGGGCATTTATTTATTCGAAGGTATATGCGAACTTCTCAAATTATATGTGTATGTATTATGAGTAGATTTTAACGGGATGATGTATTATATTTTGAACCTTATGCCGAATTGGTAAATTGTACGCTAAAAGTAAGAAAATGATAAATGTCATGCTAAATGGCATAATGGCATTTGACCATGATGGAATTTTGAGTTAAGTTATATATATTCAATGTTATTAATTGATTGTTTTAAAATGCTTGAGTGTTCAACTGATTTATTATAGTTGCTTAAGACTTACTAAGAAGTTACCTTACTTTGTGTGTTTGTCACTCTGTCTTATAGATTTTGATCAAGCTACGAGCTCAGGGGATCGTCAACAAAGTCATCCACACTATCGACTTATTTTGGTACCTTTAAAGTTTGAAATTTTGAACTTAAGGCATGTATAGGCTAGCTTAATACTTGAATGATATTTTGTTGATGTATATAAGCCATGCGAAAATGGCTTGTCTTAAAAATTAATAATCTAAAGTTATGCAATCTTGATTCTAGTATGCGTGTATGTTTTGCTTGGATGGTGAGTATGGATGTGTTATAATTCATGCTAAGTATCAATGTTTGTATAATTATGTTTGATAGGAAATCATCATATATGAATCGTTTCAAGCTCTTTTGGAAAGTGAATATATATTTGGTAGTTTAAATAAGTTTGGACTAATATTCGATATACATTATTTTTGATGTGTAATATAGAAACATGAATCAACTATATAAACTTTGTATTCGGCAATATGTGGAATTGATAGATATGTACTTGGATAGGTATATTTGGTTATGATACACATTTATACATGCATATAAAGGGTTTAAAGTCGTGAGTTGGGGACTATGGACGATATAGGTTTGATTTTGATAATTCGACTATGGTTATGAATGAGAAATTATCTATATCTTGTTTGAATGTATTTGTTCTCGAAATGGAAATAAATTTGGATATATAATTATGTTAGCTTTGGTAATTGATAATTTGCTTTAGTAAAATAGTTATAATCAAGTTCATATTCGCTAATGTTTATTAAGTGACCAAATGAATAGTAACTTTGTTATTTGATCAAAAATGCTTATATGTAAATTTGGTTAAATGGATTTAAGATATGTATGTTAATGTTTAAGTATGCTATGAAAGTACATTACTCATAATGTATTTGGTTATGTCTATATGAACAGTTAATAATGGATATGACTTATGTTATGCGTGGTAATGCCTTGTAACCTTAATCCGGTGACAGATACAGGTTAAGGGTGTTACAACACCAGTCAAATTGGGTTCTGCGACAATTTAGATTTTGACAACCGATTCCCATGCCACCTGAGGTGCTCGATGATGAGCATAAAGTAGACTTACGGCAGTTGCACATAGATTGGGCAAGATTTTGGTCAGCATATATCGAGATGTGGGAGAACTGGTTTGATTATTTACCTATTCAGAACCGATCGTCGTTCCTGAGTTAGCGTGCGTGCCGAAATACATGCCATGGTTTAGGATCCATAGTAAGCCGTATTTGTTGTCAAAAGAGGAGAGGGGGCGACAACTTCTTCAACAAAGGTAACGACGGGGCCCTTTAAATCCAAGGAGAATGGGTGATGAGACGGGACCATCAACAATACGACACGACCACCGGCCCATCAACAGCGCCCACATAGTCACCCGGCCCAACACTTCAGCTGACGACACCGACTTCACAGCCTTTGGCCTTTATGCTAGGTGCGTACCCTAGCCCTTATATATATCCTAACCCATATATGTTTCTTTTTCCCAATCCCACCCCAAGTTGGAGTGCATGGCCCGGTTCGAGTCCATTCTCGACTACTCCGACTAGCCAGTCGATCTTGAGGCTGTTGTCATGTGAGGGATCACAGGAGGCGCCGTCGGGGAGCACTTTTTTGTACCAGTCTCCTTCGCCTTACGGGATTCAGACACCCTCGCCGTGGTTTATGCAAACATCTCCGCAGTCGTTATTTTATCAAGGTGGGTCATCCTCCCAACTTCCACAACAGGACCCACTACCGGAGGAACCAAAATCCCCGCCCAAGGTTCCACGACCCCCGCGGAAGCTAGAAGAAGGAGGAATCTAGTGCGTAAACAGCCGACCACCCCATGTGGCACTGATTCCGACCGGCATCAACATTGATTCGGACCGGCTTTTTTATTTTTTAATTGTAATAAAATAGAAATTGTTTAATTTTTTTATTGTAATTTAATTTTAATATCTTTAATAAATTAAAAGTTATTTTTATTTTTGAAATTTAGTTTTAATATATTTAATAAATATAGAAATTGTTTAATTTTTTATTGTAATTTAATTTTAATATCTTTAATAAAATAAAAATTGTTTAATTTTTTATTGAAATTTAATTTTAATATATTTAATAAATAAAATTTGTTTTTTATTTTTAATTTTTGTAATTTAGTTTTAATATATTTAATAAAATAAAAGTTGTTTTTATTTTTATTTTTTTTAGTTTTAATATATTTAATAAATATAGAAATTGTTTAATTTTTTATTGTAATTTAATTTTAATATCTTTAATAAAATAGAATTGTTTAATTTTTTATTGTAATTTAATTTTAATACATTTAATAAATAAAAAGTTGTTTTTATTTTTATTTTTGAATTTAGTTTTAATATATTTAATAAATTAAAAGTTGTTTTTATTTTTATTTTTTGTAATTTAGTTTTAATATATTTAACAAAATAAAAGTTGTTTTTTATTTTTTATTTTTATTTAACATTTAATAAAAAAATTTGACCGTTGCAAGGCAAAAGTGCGCCATTGGGGGAGCGCTTTTGTCCACATCAGCAAAGCGCATCCACGTAAGCGTGCTTTGCTGATGTGGCAGAAAGCGCTCCCCAAGGGCGTGTTTTCCTGCTTTTTCCCCACAAAACGCACTGACATGGACGCGTTTTGTGAGGAAATGACCCTTTTTCCGTAAATTTTAAAATTTCCGGCCCTTTTCCATAAATATATTATTTTTTTGGTATTTTTGGGTAAATCGCCCGGAACACGCAGCCCTTGTTTAGCCGGAGCATTAACAATGTTGTTTCCCTTTAGAACAATGAGCCAAAATGCAATCATGGAAAGTATTAGGGGACTTTACCATTCTTTTAAAATGTATTTTGGGATAAAAATATTTTTGAAATAAAAGTATTATTAAATAAGATGATTTTAAATTTTTCAAAAATTTTTGAGACAAAAATTACATTGCAAAAATATTTTTTAGTCAAAAGAAAAAGTAGAAAATTTTAGTTTTTTTACCCAAAAGTTTTTTTGAGAAGCAATACTAAACTATTATTAGTTCGAACGCTTTTCTTTTTTATAAAATAGCTAATTCAAATATTAGTTACAATTTTTTTATAAATTATTCCTATGTTATAATTACTTTTTTGATTGACTAAATTATTTTGATTATTTAGTTAGACATTTTTAGGATTTTGAGCAATAAACCATAAAATTATAATTGGAGGAGAGATTGGATTAAACAATGTTGATTTTTCAAAAGTTCTAGAGTTACCTTATTTAAAGAGACTATATTAAAAAAAAGGTTAAAATCAAGCAAAGACTCTTTTGAAGACCTTTAATGTGATCAATTCTCTTTATTGAAAAGATTTGTTTTCCTTATGAGACTACCCCAAGAAGATTTTGACAAGATCATTCTATATTGAAGACTATATTGAAGGTTATTTTTTAGGAGATAATGATTTATATTTATTGATTGTACTTTTGCAAGCCGTTATATGTTTATTTAAGAGAAGACTTGTCATTGATTTATTAATAAGATAGAAAAAGCATTTATCTTGTTTGTGTGAGGAACTTATTTTTTGTGCAAATTTGTTGCAAGCAAGTTGTACTTATTGTTCAATTTGCAACAAAGCTTTCAAGGGGAAAATCCTAGCGAGAAAGTAATCTAGATTTTGTTTAAGAGTGAGAATGCAACTTGGTGAGTGAGTATACTTAAATCACGTCTTGTACAACTTGAACTATAATAGATTACTCTTTAGGTAATCAAACTTTTGTGTCCATCTTTGTTTCTACTACTAGTAGTGACTTAGTTCAATTGCAACTGAATGAATATCTACAAGAAAAAATAAATGAACTTTTAATTGGTATAAAAGTTAAACACTTGATGCATTAAGTCGAGACCTTTCGTTGATTTGTTATAGAGATGTAGGTCACGTCAATATCAAGACCTTGTATGCTCAATTGAGGTAAGTCACAAGTGAATGAATCTATAAACAGATCTAGGATAAATTCAACTTAAGTCCAATCTAGTGTATTGTCAATTTAGACAATTACATCTGTAACAGCCCGATTTTGGGCCTAGTCGAACAGTGGTTTTGAGACCACAAATATGATGTAAGAAAATTTATTTTTATTATATTTTTATGGTCTAAAATTTCACGGAACGATCTCGTGAAAATTTCGCTTGAAAATTTTGACGTTTGGGCACTCAATTTAGTCAAAAGGACTAAATTGTAAAAAGTGCAAAACTTGAGTTCTAGAAGTTAGAGGTGTGAAATTACTATGAAATTTTAAAGTAGAGGTTCTTAAATAGTAATTAGCCAATTGATTAAAGTTTTGGACAAAAATGGATATGGTATATGTTAGATAAGATATTTTTTGTAAGGGCATTTTGGTCCTTTTGCAAATTAAATGAATTAAAAACAAAATTAAAATGCCAAATTTGTCCATCTTCTTCATATGGACGAAATTTACCAGGAGAAGACATGGCTATGGTTTTCTCAACCTTCCAAGCTCATGGTAAGTCCGTTCTAGCCCCGATTTTCAAGTTATTTACGGTTTTAGAGTCCCGATAGCTCGATTTAGCTTATGCTACCAATAATTCATGCTAGGGTTCATCTACCCATAGGTGAAAAGTGTGTATTTTGATGTTTTATGGTAGAATATGAAGCTTGAAATTATGTTAAAGAACTTTTGCTAAGCGATTTTAAGTGAAAACAAGTAAAATGACATAATCCGTAAAAATACCTAATGTTCATAAGTGTATGTTAGAGTAAGAATTTGATGTTTCCATAGAAGGTAAAAATGATCAGCATGTTATAAAACATAAGAATAAGGGCTGAATTTTAATTTTCGAGTATTGGGGCAAAAGTGTAAATATGTAAAAGTTTAGGGGCAAAATTATAATTTTAGTAAAAGTTGAGTTAAGGACTGTTTTGAATAGTACATTAATTAAATAAGTAAAATATGTTGTTATAGATCAAGGAAAATGAGATTTGGAGCTAGAACGAGGGAAAAACGAGTAATTGACGAATAAGTCATTTTCACCGATTTTGTTTCGAAGTAAGTTTGTATGTAAATAATACATTGTTTTTATTTATGTTTTAATATTTTGTTATATTATATGAGATATGGTTGAATATGGAGTAATTATTTGATATAAATTATGAATTGTGATTGATTATGGATGAATTGGTAAAATGATGAAAACTGAAAATTCCCGGTTGAACCTTCGGAATAGAAAAGATACTAAGTGTAGGCCACTATGTGTACAAGAGAGCTACGATATGGTTTTAGGTCACGTGTGTAGTACTAAGTGCAGGCTACTACGTGTACCAGAAGGATAGGTCGCATGTATAGTATTAAGTGCAGGCTACTATGCATACCCGATAGTTTCAATCACATGTGTGGTACTAAGTGCAGGTCACTATGTGTAAGTGATGGTTTTGGTCACATGTGTAGTACTAATTGCAGGCTACTATGTGCACCAAATAGCTTCAGCTACTTGGGTGGTACTATGTGCAGGCCACCGTGTATCTGTTATTATTCCGATGAGTTCAACGGGAAATTGACTAAGTGGAAATACATGTGATCATGTAACGAGTAAGTGTAATTGAATATGATTATATGATGAATAAGTATAGGTATAAGTGTGAAAATTTATGAACAATGTACTCGATATTTGATCGAACTTTCGGTGAGATAAAATGGAGTAAGTGAAATTATGCGAGAGTAAATTTAGCAACAAAACAGTTTTGGACAGCAGCAGTTGTGTGAATTTAAAAATTCACCAAAAATGGTGTAAATTGAATTAGAGGTTGAATAAGATATTAAATTAAATATTAATGAGTCTCTTTTCACATAAAAGAAACGGTGTAAATAAAGGAATTTCATATTCTGTGATATTTGAATTTTTGTGAGACAGGATCAGAATGATGTAGGAATCCTCTGTTCAGACTTTGTAAAATCATTAAAAATTTTACAAAAATAATCATGGGATAAAATTTATATCCTTGAATTTATTTATGAGTTTATTTTCAATAGAAACAAATGGTAACATCATTCATGTTCTGTACAATTAGATAATTAATTTTAGTGAAGAAAGGTCAAAACTGTCATACAACAGAACAAGGGATACTTTAAAGAATAAACTGTACTTATTGGATAAACCAAAAATTCTGAAAATTTAATGATAAGAATATATGTGAGTCTAGTTTCAAGAAAAATTAACGGATCTTAATTTAGAGTTTTGTAGCTCAAGATATAAATAATTTAGTGACTGTGAATCGAGTAGACAGCTTGAGATGAACATGAATAAAAAGTGGAACTATGTGCAATTATGATTGTATTATCTTGAGAACATATTGTGAAGATTTATAAAAGCCTATTAATAAATCACTTATTATTTACATACTTACTTACTAAGCTTTTTAGTTTACTTCCCTTCCTTTCCCATATCTTATAGGGTTGTATGCTAGCTCGAGTTGGAGATCGCCGGAGATGTAATCACACTATCAAGCTATCATCGTAGGCTAAAAGTGAATACAAACCTCTTAAGTTTATGGCATGTATAGGGGACTTAGTCATTTGTATATGTCATAATTGGTTTGGCCTAAAATGTTGGCCTTTAATATTTAACAGTTCATTTTGTATAAGGCCATTGATGTTGACTAGTATTATTCAAGTTATATGTCTGTGATGAAAATTAAAAAGTGATAATTTGGATGAAATTTTATGACTCGGTTTAATACGTTTACCAGTGTATGTGTTCTAGTAATGTCTTGTACTCTATTCTGACGTCGAATACAGGTAAGGGGTGTTACAACATCAATGTCTCCATTTTGGGAGTCAAACAGCTCTAATATCCAAGACAAGTTATCTCTCTTATTTGACTTATAGATGACATAATAGCCTCTTTAAAAATATGCCATTTAATCAAATTAATCATATGGACTGTGGAAAAATTAAATTATCTACTAATTTAAGTTGTCTTCTTGAATTATAATTCGTTCATATAATGCAACTTATTATTAGTTAAACCTTAGGTAATCAAGGAGCTAATATTTGCTAGTGCATTTTGCTTTTTGTAACACCCCTAACCTGGCCTAGGAGTTTTGGCTAAGTCGGAGGCGTTACATTCGATCACCGAAGTTGTCCTATAAAGCCATTCTTTTTACTTGAGTTGATTTGTATAAAAATCACTCTTTGCTTTTAGGAAAAAAATTCATTAATTTAAACCGACTTTACTTAGTAATCTAATTACGATATTATTAATGTGAAGATTTGAAAAACGAGGTAAGGTTTTTAAGAAAAGGCTTATTGATATTTTAAGTATTTTGTAAAGCAGTGAAAAACATTTAAAGTAATGGTTTTCTAAACTGAAAAGCATGCAATTATCAGAGTATTAACTAAGTGTCATGCTGTAGAATAATTAAGCTAAACAACTTCACCCTAGATATAGAAGCGAAAAATAATTACAACCTGAAAACAAAACAATTAAAAAAAGCTTTAATAAAAATTTAAAATAATAATAATGAAAAATGAGTTGCTAATCCGAGGTTCCTCTAATGCCTTTCCGGGTCCCAATTTTCTATGCTATCTGAGATGAAAAGAAAAGGGGGATGAGTTTACAAAGGCTCAGTGTGAGACTAGTCTTAAACCATTATATATAATTATTCAAACAAGAGTCACTACAGCAAAACAGACTTTTAGCGGCATTTTTAGTGGCGTTTTAAAGACAAACGCCGCAAGTATTAGACATTAGCGACATTTGAAGGAAAACGCGCCAAAAAATGAGCAATAGTGGCGTTTATCTAAAAAACGCAAAAAAAGGATATATAGCGGCGTTTTTTCATAAAACGCCGCTAAAGGTGTGATCATTAGCGGTGCTTATGGGAAAGCGCCGCCAAAAGTTTGAGCATTAGTGGCGCTTTTGTAAAAACGCCGCTAAAAGTCTGAGCATTAGCGGCGCTTTTTGAAAAGCGCCACTAAAAGTCTGAGTATTAGCGACGCTTTTGAAAAACGCTGCGAAAAGTTTGAGCATTAGCGGCCCTTTTGGAGAAACGCCGCTAAAAGTCTGAGCATTAGCGGTGCTTTCAGAAAAACGCCACTAAAAGACGCCGCTAGAAAATAGACTTTATATATATTATAGTTTAAATTATTTAATTTCTTATATATATATATATATATATAAAATTATAATTATAGTTTAAATTATTTTAGAAATAATAGATAAGCTTTATATATATTAAAATTAAAAAAATTGGTAACTCATGCATCAGAGAGAAACAAAATTAATTAGTAAATTGAAAATGTTATTTAAATTAATTTCATAAAATATTGAAAGAATATATAATATTAAAAATTTTTCTAAATAACTTAGGGTTTAAGGTTATAATTAAGGGTTTAGTGGTTTGTATGGGCTAACTAGGGTTTCGAGTTTAGTATTTCAAGATTTAGTGTTTAGAGTTTATGATTTACGGTTAGCCTTATGATTAGGGTTATGGCTTGAGTTTATGAGTTTACGAGTTTATGGGTTTGTGGGTGTATGGTTTAAGGTTCACGGGTTTAGGGTTTATCGAATAAAGGCAGAATATCAAATTTGATTTAATCATTAAAAATTTATAAAAATATATGCTATAAAAATGGTGAGATTGCATTTTTTACTTACAAATTAATTTTATTTTGCTATTTGAAACTGACTTAATTATGAAAAGTTACAAATTGATAACTAAACTATTTAAAAGTTTTGCTTTATCGGAATCCATAAACCCTAACTATTTATATTAATTAAAATACAATTATTTTAATTGAATATTTATATTCTTCAAAAAATAATGACACGTGAAAAAAAATTGAAAGTAAAAACATAGAAAAATATATGTTAAAAATTAAAAAAAATAAAATACTATTATTTAAAATAAATTTAACTTTAAGGTTAAAATGCGATGTAAGTTTAACTTTAACGTTTCGGTGTTAGATTCTGTAGTTATGACAAGAGTTTAGGGTTTTAGGTTTTAATGATTTAGGGTTTAAGGTCTATGATTTTAGGGGTTATAGGTTTGAGGTTTAAGGTTTGTATTTAGGGATTAGGATTTTAGGGTTTAAACTAATTTTGGGTTATAAGTTAGGGTTTTAAAGTTTAGGTGTTAGAGTTGGTGATTTGTGTTTGTGGTTTAGGGTTAATATATTTAGGTATACGATTAAGGGTTTAATTTTGGATTTTTAGAATATAAATATAAAAGATTATTATTTTTAATATATATATATATCAAAATTAATGGGTTAAATCTCAAAGGCATACATGAAAAGTAGTTTAGTGTGCAATTGTATACTTTAATTTGATCCAGATATTGTAAAATATTAACACATCCAATTATATTGATATAATTAACACTATTTTATTATTATTTATATATGCATGCATAAATATTTATATTTATTCAATATAAAAATATATTGATGTATTTATTTTTAAAATGTGTATGATATAATCAAAATTAAAGTTTCAACTATACTTAGGGTTGAGAGTGTGTTTATGGTTTGAGGTTTAATTAAGGTATACTATTAAAATTAACTAAAGTGTTTATGGTTTGAGCTTCAAGGTATATATATTGTTGATAACTGAAGCAATATTTGGAATTTACAAAGAGTCATGCCATTTAATTTGTACTATACCCATATTATTTAATATATAAGTATATAATAATATATATTTTGTTTATATTAAAAATTAAAATATAGGAAGTGGTTCATATTCAAAGTTTAGCAATTTTAGTGGCGTTTTAATGAAAACGCCGCAAAAGAGTTAGCAAAACGATATCGTTTCATGTGTACATTTAGTGGCGTTTTTGCTTATAAACGCCGTAAATATGCTTCGGTATATTAAAAACGATGACATTTTCAACTTGTTTTTAGTGGCGCTTTTAAACAAAACGCCGCAAAATATAGTGAATAGTTTAGACGGTGCCGTTTTCACTTTTGCGAATTAGTGGCGTTTTTTAAAAAACGCCGCAAATGTTATGAATTACCGGCGTTTTTCCAGAAAAGCGCCACAAATTTTTAAACTAATATTTTAAACGTTGCCGTTTTATCTTGGTTATTATTGGCGTTTTGTCCTAAACGCCGCAAGATGTTTATACTTTACCAACGTTTTTAGCTTAAACGCCACAAATGTTGATAACTTTTCGCCATACGGTGTCGTTTTAATTCTTTGTTTTTACATTTCATTTGCCCTCTTTCCTCCAGTTCAAAGATCCCGATTTCTTTCCCCCAATTTCCTAACTTCCTAAATCCCCAATTCCAAAATCCCCAATTACTTCCCCAATCTCCCGAATTTGAGTACCTGCTTCCTCAATCTCTACAAATTAAAGTAAGTTCTTCGCCTCTGCTCTCCGTGTGTCAGATGAATACCATGTTTAATTTAATTTAAAAGAAGATACGAGTTAGACAAGAAAATGAGATGGCCATGAAGTTGTGCTCTCCGTGTCTCTGATTACCATTTTTTTCTACTTTTAGGTTGGGTTGTTGGCTACGGGACGATCTCTTCAAAGGGATCTGAATCGGATTGCTAAAGTTGCTGATACTTCTACATCTGAGGGGCTAGGCTTTGTATTAACAGGTAATGCTCTCTAAAATTGGTTACAGATAAAGCATTTTAAGGTTACAGACAAAATTGGTTACAGATAAACCCTTCGGTTTTTTGTAGAGACCTCGTTAGCTTTGCTTCGCCATCCTGATTATTGCATCTCGGGTTATTCATATGTAAGTTTACCCTTTCTGAAATGTTTAGTTTTGTATCTTTCAGCGAATGAATGTAGTTTGTGACTACACTTTTTCCGACCTTTTGATTCTAGGAAAAATGTTCAATGATAGTCACTTGCTTTACTGTAAAAACCAATTTGACGGGCAATTTTCTTTTTGTTTCTTAAAATGTAAAGGCAATAGAGTTGTTAATGTTCAGGATTTGTTTACAGGGTGCTTACCGTGATGATAATGGAAAGCCAGTTGTTTTGAAATGTGTTAGAGAAGCCGAGTGAAGGATTGCTGGGAATTTAAACATGTAAGTCATTTAAACCCTAAACGTTGTTGTTCTAAGTATGGCATTAAACTTAAGTAGCTAGATTTTTTAAAATTGGTTCAAGTAAATCCAAAGTTTAGGTAGGAAAATAATGGGGTTTTTTGCAAAATTCACGAGAGAGCAAGCTCTAGTCTTGCAGGAACCCACCTCCTAACTCTAGCTGGATGAACCATTTGGCATAAGCACTTCAGTTGCTATTTTTACTAATTAGATTTGTATCTCCTTTGTTAATAAAAGATAAAACTGGAAACTCAGGAATAACAGAGAAAAGAAGCTTGAAATATTAAAAGAGGTAAAAGTAAAAGTTTATAATGTGACCAACTTTTCAAATAAATAGTAAATATAAAATAAGCAGTGGTTTCATGAACTACATGAAATGAAAATACAAAGAAAAGTAGGTTAAGAGGCAGAGATCTAAGTATAATACTCCTTGGAGTTGCTTAGTTGAACGAGTTCTAGAAATTGGTGTTTTGTCTTTGTGATTAATCCTTTTTAATCTCATTTATATTGATTTGAGAAGCCTCATATCAAGTGGAAGTTCTCTGTCATTAGAGGGCTATATATTTGAAAAGGAAATAAGTATTCAAGCCATCTTCTTCTAATGACTTTTTGGAAAGGAAACAAATATGTGTAATGTTAAAGATTATAGTTTAACATTATAGTGAAGATGGGTTATGATATTGCTTGGACCTCACAGTATCTGCATATTTCCTACGAGAAAATGCCTTTTGCTTTTGGGTTTCGCATTATAGTGAGAAAAAATTATTCTTTTTAATTGCTGTGGGTTGGTTGAGTTTGGTAACCTCTAAATCTTGCCACTAAATCCTTCGGTTTGGTTTGGTAACCTCTGCTTGCTTTATATAGAAACTAAGCAGTATTATATCACTTATACTAATATTATATCACTAACAGAAAATATGCTAATGCACATTGAGTTGCTGTCAGGTACTTACGAGTTGAAGCAGTATTTGTGGGTTACTAATTTCACCACTTTGATGAGGCTTTGGTGGTCGTTAAACGAACCAGTCACAAGATGAGCCCCTTGCTGCTTAAACGATAGCAGCATTTGCACCTTCTCAATATCCACACCTATCTCCTCCCTGTGCAGCACGTAAGTTTCGTGGCCTTGTGCTAAACTTGCGATTTGTGGCAGCAATATGTTTTAGGATTGAATTAACACGTTCCTAAAAATTTCGATGATTGCTATTTGTGGCAGCAATTTGTGTACCAACTTTTTCTCTGGTGAAATCCCAGATATTGGAGTCCTCAGCACTTTAGGAACAATTCGTGAGTACCCTTCTCATTCCCATGACCATCTTTTCATGTCTATGCTTGCTATTATATATGGATGCTTGCTATATCATACAACTGTCAACTTTGGACTTTACAAAACTCTAGTATCGATTTGAAAACCTTAATTTATGGTGTCTGCAAAACCTATTATATTGGTTGAAATATGCTATAAGTCTCTATACTTTTCGTGTATTTGAAAATTATAATTGAACAATCATAATAAGTATTAATAATTAATATAATTTTTCCGTCCATACCAATTTGAACTCGTTACGATCGAGCTCAGTAATAAATTTGAGCTTGAGAAAGCTCAAACCTATAATGATTCAAGTCAAGATCAATCGACCTAACTTCAAGATAAATTCAATCCAAAGCCCAAAAATCTCAATTTATAACTGAACAATCATAATAAGTATTAATAATTAATATAATTTTATAATATTACTTAAAATAAAAATAAAATGTAAATAAATGACTATATTTTTGAAAGTGTTTCATAAGCATTGTATACTTATATTAAAAATTTATTAATAGGAAAAATAATTAATAATAATTTTATTATATTAAATTATAAAGTGAAATAATTTTTAAAAACATCAATTTAATACAAATAATTTGAATACTATAATTATATATGTATAAAAATATATAAAAATAATAATTATTAAAATATATAAAATTAAGCTTTAATAATAATATAGTAATATATTATATAACTATTATCAAAAATTGAAACCGATTACCTAACCCGACCTTAAACCAATACTAAATTGATATATTACTAATACATAATACAATAATGTTGTAACGCCCCAAACCCGGCCCAAACATTGTGTCCGAATTTGGTTTGTTACAGAGTAAAAAAAATAATTTGAAAACCCTTTCTAAATAATTCTAACTAAAGTAAAAGATTTTGTCTCGTTTTAAAACCATTGAATTGTATGAAGAATTATTAAGTCAAAATTGTTACAGATTTTAATGTACCCGATGGCACAATAAAACATTTTTCGGTTGATTTTGAGAAAGCATGTATACCCATTTAAATATCATTAAATAGTTTGAACAAATCATCCAAAATATGAAAAAAAAAAAACCAAAGTAAAGTATTAGGAGGCCTTATTACAACTTGAATAAAATAAAAATCCACGATAACTAAAATAAATCAAGGTCCATAAAATCCACATTTTCACTGCATGGCCACCTCGAGTCCTTCCGGCTCCTCATCCGCGATCTACGAGTCACCTGAAAAATGTTAAAGGAGAAGGTGAGTTACCAAGATTCAATGTGTAACCCTTCCCCCGGTTTAAAGCAATTTCATACACTATTTATAACAAATTAATATGCACTAAATCATGCACCCAACCTAGCCATCCAAACACCTTTCTCTACCCCGTGTGGTACCAAACCACTGGTGACTTAAAGTCACTAATGTGATACCAAATCACTGGAGGTGCCAAACCTCTGGTGTCCGAAGACACAAATCGATTGATGGGGCCAACCAATCGTGTGATACCAAATCACTGGCGTCAATCCCATAATATAATCCGTGGGGCCAACCCACTGTGGTACTAAGCCACTGGGACGAGACGCTATGAGGTGCCAAACCTTTGGAGGTGCCAAACCTCTGGTGTCCGAAGACACGAATATTACTTCCCCCTCCACTCATTTAACCCATATTAACCAAGAATTTATATTTAAATAGAAATCATGCCAACATGCTCATCTATCAACACATATAGAGTTTACCATTAGCCATAATCACATATACCAAATATGTCATATTATGTCATGCTTCTCAAAAGCATCATAAAGAGAGTCAATAACGACAAGGACTTACCTGAATCCTTGCTTATACCATTATGGTATTAAATCCCAAATCTACACAAGTCAGATTTAGCATACATAATAATTAGCATTTTAATCAGTTATACAGTGTGTATGTACACACCTTTCACCAACGATCGTTCTAAATCCTTGAAAAACAATCGGCCAAACAAGATTTCCTGGTCCTATATTCGGCCAAACATGTAGTTAGAGTTATTGACCATTCGGCCAAACCAACATATATCCGAAGGGTTTATATTTGAACCCGAAACCTTACCTAAACGCCTTCAAGTATAACTATAGCACACGATTTGCGACTCCGCTTCTCTTCCCTATAATCGGCAGTCATTAGTACCACAAAAATAGCCTTTCAAATACCAAATAAATGGTTTACCACATCCTTACCACCACTTACCAAAATTGCTAACGAATGGAGGCTTCACGTGACTATTTCCAAAATCCCAGAGTACATAAACAGAATTGGTTTCAACACTGATTAGTCATCAATATAATTCGGCCCTTTTTGTTCATCCCAAATCGACAGAACACAAGAGAGAAGAACAATAGGCATTTGGCCAAAATACTTACCTTCTCAAATCATTCCCCAAAGAAGATTCGAAGAGATCTATCCCACTTAATATTCGGCCAAGGTGAGTTTAATAAGAAGAAAAGAAATTTTGGTCACCAAGATAGGTGGTAGGTTCGGCTAGAGGGAAAGAAAATAAATGAAAAGAAGATAGGAGTTTCGGCAGCAAGGTGGTGGATATTCGACCAATGGTGGAAGAAAGAAAAAGAGAATAAGTAGGAGAAATCAAAGGTGGTTTTTGGCTAAATAAAAGAAGAGAAAGCTGGAAAATTTTGAAGGATTCCCTAGGGGAATTTCGGCAGCAGCAGAGGAAAAAGAAGAAGAAATAGTTGCTATAATTTTTTGGCACTTCTTGCTGTACAAAAATCAGCTTTGAACAGCCCCCAAAGAGTCCCAATGCTGGCCAATTTCTCCCCCTCTATGCTGATAATTTCAGCCACTAATTATCACTTAAGATAATAACACTTATCTTCTATCCATTCCTTAAACAAATTAAATAAAAATAGAACACTAAGCTTCCCTCTTCCAGCCGAATTTGGGAGTCCAAAGTGCAGCCAATTTCTTCCCCACACGCCAACAGCAAAAATAAAAGAAGAAAAAAGCATTTGCTGCCACCTTGGTTCGAACCTAGAACCTCCAGCCCCCCCTCCAACACCTTATGCCAACTCTCCCCTTTAGACTTTCATGTCAAATACCCCTTTCATTTATTTATAAATCCTTCCTCTTGGCCCTTTTCTTATAACGCAAAAAGCCAAAAAAAAATAGAAATGTTCCCTGCGTTCCTCGAACCCGAGGCCTCTCTCTCTCAAGTGGTGCCCCAAGCCACTCCTACTACCTAGACTTTCATACTATGAACCTTCCCCAATTAATTTTAAGGCCTTCCTTCCTCAGCCCATCACCAAAAAAAACGCAAAAATGCTTCCTCTGTCACTCGAACTTGGGACCTGCGCTCCCCCCCTTCTCCTTCAACACGCATGGAACCACTTAGCCAATCATCTCCTTGTGTCAAGTTCTTTTTAAAAAAATTTTCTTAACCTCTATGTCACCTGGCTTCCTCCTTTAAACACTTAAAAAAAATAAAATTTTGCCCTAAGTCAGGCCTAGCTCGGGTTTATTTTTGAACCCTCAAACATGCCAAATAAAATCATATTATTAATTTCTTCAAGTACACATGGAAATTAATTAAATTACACATAACCCTAATTCAAGGTGTTACAAATGTATTATAATTTATTAGTATTACTAACTCAAAATATAACATATAATTATTCCTAAAAATATTAATACATATATAACTATTATTATACTATAGATTATAATAAAATATATAGTATTAAGTGATATTATAATGTTTAATTATCGATGTATATATATAAATTACTAATTTATTATATGATATGATATAACACTATATAATATAGTAGGAGGATAATTTTCAAATACACGAAAAGTATAGAGACTTATAGCATATTTCAACCAATATAATAGTAAATAATAATATTTAATAATTTTATTTTCTAAGCACCCTCACAACATCTCAACTTACCTAATCTAAAAGAATACAAAACTTATCTAAAAGATAGTAATAACTTTTTCATGTATTTGAATTCTATTATTTTATATTTACATTGTAATAATTGAATTATTTGCTAAGTTGTATTTGTGGTTTATGCTAAACCCTAAAAACTTAAAGCCCTAAATTTTAAACCTTAAATCCTAAACCCTAAACCCTAACTCCTAACCCCTAAACTTGTAAACCTTGAAACCCTAAAACCCTAAAGCCTTAAACCTTAAAACCCTAAACCCTAAACCTTAAGCCCTAAACCCTAAACCCATAAACCTATAAATCTTAAAACCTTAAAACCCTAAACCTTTAAACCTTAAACCTTAAAACCTTAAAACTTTAAAACATTAAAACCCTAAACTTTAAACCCTAAACCCTAAACCTTAAAACCATAAACCTTAAAACCTTAAACCTCAAACACTAAACCTTAAACCCTAAACCCTAAACCCTAGGTGTAACAATGCCACGTATGATGAATCTAAAAGAATACAAAACTTACCTAATTTTAAAATCAAAATTTCATAAATTACATAAGTTTACGATCAAATTTCATAACTTACATAATTTTAAGTTAATATCAAACTTCATAACTTACATAATACTTGTATAGATAAAAGAAAAGATTCAAAGTATATAGGCTTGAAACCCGATAGGTTGCCTTATATCTCACAAGTGAGATATAATAGATCCTCCCTAGGTGTAACAATGCCACGTATGATGAATCTAAAAGAATACAAAACTTACCTAATTTTAAGATCAAAATTTCATAAATTACATAAGTTTACGATCAAATTTCATAACTTACATAATTTTAAGTTAATATCAAACTTCATAACTTACATAATACTTGTATAGATAAAAGAAAAGATTCAAAGTATATAGGTTTGGAAACTCGACGGGTTGCCTTATATCTCACAAAGAGATATAATGGATCCTCCTAGGTATAACAATGCCACATATGATGAATCTAAAAGAATACAAAACTTACCTAATTTTAAGATCAAAATTTCATAAATTACATAAATTTACGATCAAATTTCATAACTTACATAATTTTAAGTTAATATCAAACTTCATAACTTACATAATACTTGTATAGATAAAAGAAAAGATTCAAAGTATATAGGTTTGAAACTGACGGGTTGCCTTATATCTCACAAAGAGATATAATGGATCCTTCTAGGTATAACAATGCCACATATGATGAATTTAAAAGAATACAAAACTTACCTAATTTTAAGATCAAAATTTCATAAATTACATAAGTTTACGATCAAATTTCATAACTTACATAATTTTAAGTTAATATCAAACTTCATAACTTACATAATACTTGTATAGATAAAAGAAAAGATTCAAAGTATATAGGTTTGGAAACTCGACGGGTTGCCTTATATCTCAAGTGAGATATAATGGATCCTCCCTAGGTGTAACAATGCCACGTATGATGAATCTAAAAGAATACAAAACTTACCTAATTTTAAGAGCAAATTTCATAACTTACATAAGTTTACGATCAAATTTCATAACTTACATAATACTTGTATAGAAAAAATAAGATTCAAAGTATATAGGCTGGAAACCTGACAGGTTGCCTTATATCTTACTGTTAGATATAATGGATCCTCCCTAGGTGTAACAATGCCCCATATGATGGATCTTAAAGAATACATAACTTACTTAATTTTAAGATCAAATTTCATAGCATTATTTACATAAATTATTAATTAACAATTTAGCCGTATAATTTAGTGTCAACTTTAGACTTAAACAACTACGAAATGGATAGGAGTTGGATGAAATTGTCAAGGGTAAGCAACGGCTATCGAAATGGAGTAGAAACTTTTCTGAATTTCACATTTCAAAATGCAAGCCAAGAGAATATGATTCTTTGCCCGTGTAAGAAGTGTTGCAATATTAACGACATTATCATGAAGTGGTCTCTGAACATCTAGTTGTTGATGGCTTTGTCCGGGGGTACAAAATATGGTTTTTTCATGGAGAGTGTACATCTAGTGGAGCATCTTCATCGATGAATCTGGGGTATCCTCATAGTGCTTTCAATCAGAATGTTAGTGACGATAACATGGAAAACATGTTGCGGGATGCTTTTAATATCTTGCGATGATGGTTTGGTCATATTCACCGACTTGGGTGCAACCGATGATCATAATTTTGGTAGAAATACTTTCACCGAAGGGAAAGAAGTGTACGGATGAATAACCAAATGAAGAAGTGGCGAGGTTCTACACGTTACTTGGTGAAATGAATGAAGAACGTATGAAGGATCAAAATTTTCCAAACTGTCATTCTCAGTATTCATCTTTTTCACTTGAAATGTTTGGGGGGTGGACCGGAAACTCGTTGACAATGCTGTTAGAGTTTCTACAAGAAATGTTCCCATTTGTAAAAATCCCTCAATCTTTCAAAGACATGAAGAAATTGATAAAGGATTTGGGCCTTGGATAAAATAAAATTCACAGTTGCCCAAATGACTGCATGTTGTATTGGGGCGACCGCATAAACCAACAGTGCTATCATGTATGCGGCCAATCCCATTGGATTAATAGAAATACAGAGGACAGTAACGAGGATGAACACGATACACAGTCAAAGAAGCATCCAGTTAAGATTTTGCGGTATTTTCCGCTAATACCAAGGCTTCAACGACTTTTCATGTCATCGAAGATAGCCGAATCAATGATGTGGCACCGTGATGGACGAACCGATGATGGGTTGTTAAGGCATCCTGCAGATTCTTTAGCTTGGAAATGTTTTGACTCTAAATTTCCAAGCTTTGTGTAATATCCTAAATTAGGGGTTATTTGTGATTGTATTGTTTTGCATGAGTTCGGATTATTGTGTTGTTAAGTGATGTTCTAGGGCTTAGGAATAAGCCAAGGGTAGGCTCGATTGTAGGAAAATTTTATTTTAAGCTTTAGTTAAAGGGAGTTGAAGGAGCTAGGGTTAAGAGTAATTCGTGGGAATTTTAGCACAAGTAACCAGTTGGCAAAGTGGCAAGGAGGCACCACTTAGGGCTTTGGAAGGTGACACCAAAAGCATTGAAAGAGGGCTTAGGTTCAAATCCCATGGATGGACTTAAGGTGACTTTTATTTTTGCATTTATATGGCATGTGTTGGTCAAACTCTAATTAAGGTAAGGTTGGACTATTGTCTTTTATGGTTAGTAGACTAAGGAATAAGGCAAGTGCTTATTTATGGTATGGTATCAAGGAATTTTGGTAGGATAAGGGGACATAAGGCTTGAAGTATGGAGTGTTGTTTTGGAAACTTTTCTATGGCTATTTGACCATGAATGTAGACGGTATAGTGGACTAGGGGGGTTGGCTTAATTCCGAATGTGATTAGGAGGAAATAAGGAGAAATTTAGGAGTGAGTTTAATTCAAAATTAGCTTGAATTGATGGCAAGAAGAATTTTGAGTGTGGAGGCCGAATGTGGGTCTCTTTTGGGTGATAATTTTCGATCATGAGTGGGGGGGAATAGCCGAATTTCCTATAAGAGGTCTAGAAGTTCTTTTTCGATTCTCTTTTCTTTCTTTAGTATTCTCTTTCGAAACTTTCTTTTCACCCTTGCCATTGCCAAAATTTACACCCTATTTCTTGACCAAAAGCAAAAAGTTGGAAGTCATTTTGTGCATCTTTTTCTTTTTCCTTTTTGCAACTTATTTTCCTTCCATTCACTTCCTAAAAATCGAAACCCATCCTCTCATTTGCAACAAAGCCGAAACCTCTCCACCTTTGTTCTTCATTGCAGAATTCTCCTAACTTTCATCTACACTTCTTATCTTCTTCTCAACCTCGGTTCTATACCTATTTTGTGTTAGCCAATTATCCCATCTCCATTTAGGAGTTTTTGCCGAATCTTTTAGAGCCTTTAGAGGGGGAGGTGTCGACATTCCTTTTCATCAATCTTCTAATCGGTTTCAAGTATAGTAAGTATTTTCTTAGCAATCGAATTCTCTTCTTCTTCATTTAGTATGCCGAAACCAATGGTTGGCATTGGTTTCTAAGGGATGGCCGAATGTATGTAGAGTCATAATATTGTGTTTCTTTTGTGTAGCCAACGGTAAGGAGCCTTAAGGAGGATTGTAAGGATTTGATTCATCAAGGTAAGTGTTATGTGGTGATTCAGGATTTAGTTAAGCAAAGTAGGTGGTTTGTAGTATTCGACCATAGGCCATTTTATGGGTTTAAGTGATGACCGATTTCTGACTTTGGTTCTTAGGAGCAAATCGACAGGAATAAAAGAGTTTCGAGATTGAGTAGACTGTACCAAAAAGGTGTGTAGTTATTGCACTGTTCTCTTGATTGTTTATGTGTGTATGTTGTTATATATGTGTGATATGATGTGGATGGTAGCCGAAATAAGGGCTAATATGGTGGATACCCATGGTGGGTGATCGAATAATCAGGTCAGTACTTTATGATATTAAATTATCACTGATGAATATGTGCAATCGTGGTAAGCATGTGTTGAATACTCATCTAAATGATATTATTGTCATGATATATATGCATGGGAATTTGGGACATGAATATTGAAGGACAAGGTGTACATTATGTACGTGGTCTGATGTTAGCCTTATGCTACATTGGCGCTTAATGTTAGCTATGTGCTTCATCAAGGTGGGGTGTTGGCTATGTGCCACCTCCTGGCGGATGATAGCTGTGTGCATCACCGTGGATTGAGGATGACCTCGAGTCACCTCGTGGATATTGACATGTGGGGTCACTTAGGTGATCGGTGGCGTAGCCACGGCCTTGGGCGACAGGTCTGCCAAGGTAGGTGTTATGGATGGACACTAGGTTGGGTTGGGCTTCATGATGCATATGTATATATGTGGACTGTGTGGATATGGGCCAAGCCCATATGTGGAGACATGTGAAATAACTATACACTGAGTCTGTTTGACTCACCTAATTTTTATCAAACCTTACAGGTGATGTATAAAACTCGGACCGGGTTGGAGTGGATGCGAGGTGGCCTATGCAAAAGAAGTTGTTTTCCTTATTTAATAAAATTTATATTTCCAGTATTTTAAGTATCCATTTATTGTAATAAGGGCCTTATAGTATTTGTTATTATTTTTATTATGGATTGATGATTAAACTACTATGTGGAAATGAGTTTATGATTTAGCAACTTACACTTTAAAATATATGTTAAAGTTTTAATCGGAGAAATTGTAATAACTTGGTTTTATTTGGAATTTTAAAAACACGAGGTTTTACAAACAACCACAAATTTTAAGTTTTACTTTTAAGTCAAAAATTTTTGAACGTTTTCATGCAGTGGCATTCTAAATTGATTAGTGGCTCGTGGGCGGGTTTGGGGTGTTACAATTTTGGTATCGAGCCAGTTCAAAACTCACTTTGAGGATTTTGGGCCCAAAAACATTTTTTTAAGGTGGGCTTTTCAAAGATTTGGGCTTTCATAAATTTTTCAGTTTATTCGGCATGGCACTTTGTATCTCAGGCAAGTCCACCAAGTAAGTACCTCTAATTGTTGTGTGAATTATTATATGATTGGTATGTGGGTATGATGGGAACGTAGATTTGTGTATTAAGTTATTGAACTTTAGGATTAGCTTACTCCAACACAGAATTGCATAAAATTTTAAAGCCTAATTAAACAAACCTATGAGTAAGTCGCCGAGTTAGGGTGTGGCAACCATTGTGCGCATGTCTAGGATTGGTTTCGGTGGGAGCTTGGTATTTAAGCAGTCCTAGTGACTCACCTCCTCTCCACTCGAATCCTACCTGGTGCATAGTAACGGTTCACCCTAACCAAGAGGACTTATTCACGGGCTAAACTCGATAATTAAAACCCAAAAGGGACTAGTCATACTGTTTTATAAAAATCTTAAGTTTTCAAAATTACTATTTTGATTTGTAAAACCATTTATACTTGGAAAATTTTTCGAAATATTTCTAATGTACAAAATTACCTAAATACCACTGGGTGTAAAATTACCAAAATGCCCTTGGTTTATAAAATTACCATACTACCCACGACTTTTGTAAAAACATTTTTACTTTACAAAAATACCAAAAACTCCTATTTTACAAAATAGTAAGATACCCTGATTTGGGAAAATTTACTAAAATGCCCCTAACTTCTAAAATTACCAAAATAACCCTAATTTCTAAAATTTCTGCAATATCATTGATTTGGTAGAATTTTCAAAATAACCTCTAGATTTGTATATTTTGGAATGCCTTTGATTTGTAAAGATTTTCAAATTGACCCCAATTTATTACCAAAATACCCTTGTAGGACAAATGACAAAAATACCCTTAGAATAGGAATGGACAAAGATGTTCGAATGAAGAATGTGTGTGTGATGGATATCATTGAATGTGTGTGTTTCTCTGAATTAGGGTAGAAAACTTGAAATGAAAACTCTGAATGATCGAAAGAACTACTATTAAGCTCTTTTCATAAAATTGTTCGCGGATAAACAGTGGAACAAATGCTAATTCATAAAATTTCTTAAATCAGATTAAATCGGGATAGTAGACATGAGCTCTAAGGGACGTGGTCATAATGTGCGAGGCCGTGGTAGAGGCAGAATGGTTGTATCGGAACCCGTTAGATCGGGTCAAGGGTCTGAGAATGAGGTACCACCACCACCAGTAGCTGTTGGTGTGGCAGCAAAGATCGACGGGGATGATCTTTATATCGTGGCGGTCTTGCGAGTTCGAAGATGGTGGCTGGAGCAGGTAGAATTAGGGAAGCTCGAAAATCGGTACCCGAGTGACTTCGAGCCAATAGAGCTGAGGTGTTCCATGACGTATCTGGTGTGGCACCCAGTATTGCTGAGTATTGGTTGGAGGCGACCGAACGGATTATAGATGAGCTTGATTTAACGGCTAAGGATAAAGTGAAAGGAATAGTGTCGCTTCTTCGCGATAAGTCATATCAATGGTGGCTCACAGTTTGGGATGGTGCTACAACTGAGGATCTCACTTGGGAGTACGTTAAAGGCGGCTTACCGGAAGAAGTATGTTGGTACCCATTATATTGATCGAGAAAGGCTTTTAAAATTTGGTTCAAGAGAACAAATCGTGGCGGTACGAGGTGAATTCCTAAGGTTGAGCCAGGTATGCTCGAGGAGTAGTGGCTACGAGCATGAGCGATGTGTCCGATTGAGGATGGACTAAGGGATGACTTGAGGTCATTGATAGCTCCACAGGCGAGCGGAAGTTTGCAGTATTAGTAGAAAAGGCTAAGGTAGCCAAGGAATTAAGGACTCTATGAGACAGAACAGAGATAAGGATAGGAATTGGGATAAGAGGAGTTTTGGACCGTCAGAATTGTTTGGGAGCCTTCAGAAAAGACCGAGGGTTGAGAATTCTGCTCGTGTTGCTAAGCCAGCTACTGGAAATCCGGACCGTCCGTGTGCTCAGTGTGGAAGGTATCATGTTGGCGAGTGCTGGAATCAGAATCGAGAGTGTTTTAGGTGTAAGTCTAAGGCTCATTTGATTAAAGATTGTCCTTAGGATCTAAATAGGGCTCGACAAGAGGTCGTGGTGGTGTCTTGTTAGAGAGGTGGTCGACAAGCGACGAGGGTCGTGGTCCAAACCATGGAGGAAATGGTTCCGGCCAAGGTCGTGGAGTACCAGGCAGAGAAGCTGAAGGTACTGATCTGAGGCGACCAAGGTTGGTTTATCTGACCAAAGCGTCGCGAGAAGGAAGATGTGCCAGAGGTGACAACGGGTACGTTCTTTATTTCTAGAATACCCTTTATTGCCTTGTTTGTTATAGAGCTAGTTCGGTCTTGTGTTGCTAGTGAAATGTATGGAACCTTGAGTGTGAACTTTGAGACTGTTCATAGAAAGTATGTTAATTTTATTAAGATCAGAATGCGCAGCAAGAGCGTAGTGTGGTGAGTGAGGATGCACGACTGTTAGTTAGTTGGAAATTTCGAGGACAAAATTTCTTTAAGAAGGGTAGAATTGTAATATCCTGAATTAGGGGTTATTTGTGATTGTATTGTTTTGCATGAGTTTGGATTGTTGTGTTGTTAAGTAAGATGTTCTAGGGCTTAGGAATAAGCCAAGGGTAGGCTCGAAATTTGTAGGAAAAATTTTATTTTAAGCTTTAGTTAAAGGGAGTTGAAGGAGCTAGGGTTAAGAGTAATTAGTGGGAATTTTAGCACAAGTAACTAGTTGGCAAAGTGGCAAGGAGGCACCACTTAGGGCTTTGGAAGGTGGCGCCAAAGCATTGAAAGGGGCTTAGGTTCAAATCCCATGGATGGACTTAAGGTGACTTTTATTTTTGCATTTATATGGCATGTGTTGGTCAAACTCTAATTAAGGTAAGGTTGGACTATTGTCTTTTATGGTTAGTAGAATAAGGAATAAGGCAAGTGCTTATTTATGGTATGGTATCAAAGAATTTTGGTAGGATAAGGGGAAATAAGGCTTGAAGTATGGAGTGTTGTTTTGGAAACTTTTCTATGGCTATTTGACCATGAATGTAGACGGTATAGGGGACTAGGGGGTTGGCTTAATTCTGAATGTGATTAGGAGGAAATAAGGAGAAATTTAGGAGTGAGTTTAATTCAAAATTAGTTTGAATTGATGGCAAGAAGAATTTTGAGTGTGGAGGCCGAATGTGGGTCTCTTTTGGGTGATAATTTTCGGTCATGAGTTGGGGGAATAGCCGAATTTCCTATAAGAGGTCTAGAAGTTCTTTTTCGGTTCTCTTTTCTTTCTTTAGTATTCTCTTTCAAAACTTTCTTTTCACCCTTGCCATTGCCGAAATTTGCACCCTAGTTCTTGACCAAAAGTCGAAAGTTGGAAGTCATTTTGTGCATCTTTTTCTTTTTCCTTTTTGCAACTTATTTTCCTTCCATTCACTTCCTAAAAACTGAAACCCATCCTCTCATTTGCAACAAAGCCGAAACCTCTCCACCTTTGTTCTTCATTGTTGAATTATCCTAACTTTCATCTACACTTCTTTTCTTCTTCTCAACCTCGGTTCTATTCCTATTTTGTGTTAGCCGATTATCCCATCACCATTTGGGAGTTCTTGCCGAATCTTTTAGAGCCTTTAGAGGGGAGGTGTCGACATTCTTTTCATCAATCTTCCAAATGATTTCGAGTATAGTAAGTATTTTCTTAGCAATTAAAATTCTCTTCTTCTTCATTTAGCATGCCGAAACCAATGGTTGGCCTTGGTTTCTAAGGGATGGCCGAATGTATGTAGAGTCATAATATTGTGTTTCTTTTGTGTAGCCAACGGTAAGGAGCCTTAAAGAGGATTGTAAGGATTCGATTCATCAAGGTAAGTGTTATGTGGTGATTCGGGATTTAGTTAAGCAAAGTAGGTGGTTTGTAGTATTCGGCCATAGGCCATTTTATGAGTTTAAGTGATGATCGATTTCTGACTTTGGTTCTTAGGAGCAAATCGACAGGAATAAGAGAGTTTCGGGATTGAGTAGACTGTACCAAAAAGGTGTGTAGTTATTTCACTGTTCTCTTGATTGTTTATGTGTGTATGTTGTTATATATGTGTGATATGATGTGAATGGTAGCCGAAATAAGGGCTAAGATGGTGGATACCCATAACCCATGGTGGGTGATCGAATAATCAGGTCAGTACTTTATGATATTAAATTATCACTGATGAATATGTGAAATCGTGGTAAGCATGTGTTGAATACTCATCTAAATGATATTATTGTCATGATATTTATGCATGGGAATTTGGGACATGAATATTGAAGGACAAGGTGTACATTATGTACGTGGTCTGATGTTAGCCTTGTGCTACATTGGCGCTTGATGTTAGCTATGTGCTTCATCAAGGTGGGGTGTTGGCTATGTGCCACCTCCTGGCAGATGATAGCTGTGTGCATCACCGTGGATTGAGGATGACCTTAAGTCACCTCGTGGATATTGACATGTGGGATCACTTAGGTGATCGGTGGCGTAGCCACGACCTTGGGCGGCAGGTCTGCCAAGGTAGGTGTTATGGATGGACACTAGGTTGGGTTGGGCTTTATGATGCATATGTATGTATGTGGACTATGTGGATATAGGCCAAGCCCATATGTGGAGACATGTGAAATAACTATACACTGAGTCTGTTTGACTCACCCAATTTTTATCAAACCTTACAGGTGATGCATAAAGCTTGGACTGGGTTGGAGTGGATGCGAGGTGGCCCATGCAAAAGAAGTTGTTTTCCTTATTTAATAAAATTTATATTTCCAGTATTTTAAGTATCTATTTATTGTAATAAGGGCCTTATAGTATTTGTTATTATTTTTATTATGGATTGATGATTAAACTACTATGTGGAAATGAGTTTATGATTTAGCAACTTACACTTTAAAATATATGTTAAAGTTTTTAATCGGAGAAATTGTAATAACTTAGTTTTATTTGGAATTTTAAAATACACGAGGTTTTACAAACAACCACAAATTTTAAGATTTACTTTTAAGTCAAAAATTTTTGACGTTTTCTGCGGTGGCATTCTAAATTAATTTGTGGCTCGTGGGCAGGGTTTGGGATGTTACAATTTGCAAGCGATCCTTTGAGTGTGAGGCTTGGGCTAGCATCTGATGGATTTAACCCTTACAAACTCATGAGCACAACGTACAGTACTTGGCCTGTGGTGCTTATTCCCTACAATTTGCCTCCATGGGTTTGCATGAAACAATCTTCTTTTATCTTGTCTATGATTATACCTGGAGAGAAAGGGCCGGGTAATGATATTGACATCTATTTACAGCCACTTGTTGACGAGTTAAAACATCTATGGGCTGGTGTTCAGACATACGATGCAATGAGAAAAGAGAACTTTAATTTACGTGCGGCTTTAATGTGGACTATTAACGACTTTTCACTTATGCTAATTTATATGGTTGGAGTACCAAGGGACGTTATGCTTGTCCGTGTTGTCTTTGCTGAGACATGTTCACAATGGTTATATAATGGGAAGAAGTTTTCTTACATGGGGCATCTTCGGTGGTTACCGAAAATCATACATTTAGATTTTAGAGTGCTTAGTTTGATGGTACTGAAGAGTTCAGACCAGCTCCTTCACAGACCGGTGGATCCGAAATATTGTTAATGTTGAAAGATATGAATTTTATTTATGGGAAGATGAATCAACCGGCAAACCCGCATAGAAATAGAAGATCTAGGGATGAATCTCATGATGAATCTGATGAAGAGGATGATCCTAATGAGGCGGACTTGTGGAAAAAAAGAAGTATTTTTTTTCGAATTGCCTTATTGGGATCATCGATTTTACGCCATAATCTTGATGTCATGCACATAGAGAAAATGCTGCGAGAACATCATTGGGACTATTTTGAATGTCGATGGAAAGTCGAAGATAATCTTGAGTCAACTTGATTTAGTCCACATGGAATTGGCGTGAGCTTCATCCCGAGCACTTCGAATATGAAATATCGGTTTCACCGCTATATTTTTCAATGTCAAAGTCGGAGAAAGAAGTGTTCTGTATGATGTTGAAGGATATAAAGGTCCCGGATACGTATGCATCAAATATATCACGATGTGTGAGTCTTAAGGATCGAAGATTATATGGCTTAAAATTGCATGACTATCACATATTGATGCAAGACTTACTGCCAGTTGCTATGCGGTGTTGTATGTCGAAAAAGGTGACGACTCCTATAATTGAACTATCAAATATAATGAAAGGCATTTTTGGTAAAGTTTTGAATGTTCAAGAACTTGAGAGACTATAAGATCGAGCCGCATTGACTTTATGCAATCTGGAGAAGATATTCCCGCCTTCCTTCTTCACTATTATGGTGCATTTGTTAATTCATCTCTCGCGTGAAGCACTTCTTGGTGGACCTGTTTTCTATCGATGGATGTATCCCATTGAAAGGTCTTACTTTATTTGCAAAATATTCCTTCATTCACTCAATGCCTTTAGTTGCAACTTTTGATAATGTTGTATATCGTGTTTAGGTTCCTTTCCAAATTGAAATCATCTTGCCGCAATAAGCGTTATCCGGAAGGATCAATTGCCGAGGCTACTTGGCGAGAGGAATGTATGACTTTCATTCGAGGTATTTGGAAGATGTTAAAACAAGAATGAACAGACCAAGTAGAAATGCTAGGCTCACAGATCATAATTTGGCTGAAACTTATTTATTTCAAAGTTTTGAAGAACCGATTGGTAAAGTTGAAATTACAGAATTAGATGATAGATCGTGGGTCCAAGCACATCGATACGTTCTTTTTCATCACGATTCAATGGAACCATTTCGGAAGTACGTTCTACAATTTGATAAATACTCATCAATTATGATTTGTTTGTCTTCTAACAAAGTAAAACCTTTTTTACCGTAGTGAGTACAAATAAATATTAAGAGCTCATTCACAATCTCGAAGATTAAATCGACAAGAAATTAATAAGTTGTTCGCAGAATCATTCCATGAATGGTTAAGCCAAATGGTATGCAATTTAAGTTTTCATTGACAAGTAATAAGGTTTTCTCATAACATTCATAATTACTAAATTTACTTTCGACTCGATAGGTTTGGAGTCGAAATGAAGTAAATAATGACGTTAAATGGCTTTCACAAGGTCCAAAGCAGTTAGTTAAAAGATATAGTGGCTTCCTTATCAGCGGATATAGATTTCATACAAAGTATCGCGAGAGATTGAGGAGAACCCAAAATTGCGGAATTGTTGTTAATTCTTCGATTACAAGTTATGCTAGTGCTAGGGACAGTAATCCGGTCGAGGGGAATCTAAAGTATTACGGACTTATTACTGACATCATTGAGTTGGATTATTATGACAAATGCAAAGTTGTCTTATTTCGAGGTGATTGGGCTGATGTGAATACGGCTCGCAGAATTAAAAACAATCAATATGGCTTTACAATGGTGAATTTCTCTCAATTAATTCACACCGAGAATAAGCGATGGACGAGTGTATGTGTTTTCTTCTCAAGTTAAACAAGTTTTTACTCGAAAGATCCAATTGATGAGGGTTGATACGTTGTACTTGAAACACCCTAGAGACTTCTTCGACATTGGCGGTGGAAGTAGAGATGACATAGTCGAAAGATCGAAACATTGCCTTTTCGAACAAAACTTAAATGAAAATATCCTAGTACTAGTCAACAATTTCAATGGGTTCGTCAAGATGTGGATGAAGATATTTCTGAAATATGATTTAGTAAGATTTTACGATTTATTATTTATATGTAATATTATAATTTTAATGTTGGGCATGTTATATAATTTAACTATTTTAAATGTCCTATTATTGTTGTTATTTGTTACTAAAATTTTGAACTGTTTTATGTGTATTGCGGAAAAATGCCTAGAAAACGATTCTGATTTAAATATTGTCCGCGATACTCCAAATCCGGAAGAAGCTAATAGTGAACAACAAGCAGTTGTTGGATCTTCTACTCTGGGACATAGATGATGAGCACGGAGAATTTGAAAGTAATGTTAAGTTTATTTTACATGCATGTTGAATTTTATTATTGATTCATTTTCAATTTTAATATAATAATATATCATTTTTTAGCTGAAGGTGGTGGGACGTGCAGAGGTCGGGGACATACATTACTTAAAGATTTATACGACTTTGAGCCTACCGATCGTGTTAAAGTAAGGAGAAACAATCATGGCCAGCCTGTTGGATCTGAAGCTCGACTGTTAGGAGGCTATTTGGGCATTATAGCACGAAATGCCAATATGTTGCCCATTAAATACGAATCATGGCATCACATGCCCGATGCCAACAAAATCGAGCTCTCGATAATATTAAGGTAACAAAACGTGAATGTAATTTATAATACTTTAATTTAATTTTCATTTATATTAACTTTTATACTTTTTTTCTTGAGGTAGATTTAATTTAGAGGTCTATGATGATTATGTTAAGAAGACATTGGGTAAAAATGGAGAGACAATAAATGCACGCTCAAAAAATAATATTTTAAGAAAGATATAAGCCTCGATTTAAAAATTAAGAAATGTTCCACGGGAATGTTGAGGTACCAATGGGAAGATCAAGTTAGATTTTGGAATTCAAAAAAGGAGAGGTATTACGTGCTTCTAAAATCTTATAAATTATTTGGTTTATAGTATTTACTATATATATATAATTCAAATTGCATTATGTAGGACCATGGCGAGTTGGAATAAGCGTGAAGATGAAGCAAAATTCACGCACAGCGGCGAGTTCTAGAAGTTTTGCTTGTGTATCTCGAGGCCGAGGTATTATAATTTATTAATTACATCAAATATTAATTACTTTATACTATTAAATTATATTTTTACGCTAAAATGTAGGAAACTTTGATGGTCAAAAAGTTGGGCGCGTTGACTTTTTGACATTACGCTATAAAAGAAGGATGGATCTCCGATGACATCCGAAACTACTGAAATTTTGGTATATTTACTTAATAAAATTTTATTTTTATAAATATTTCTAATGTTTAATTATAATAGTTTAATTCATCGTTTATAGTTTTAAATTTATAATGTTAAATTATGTTGCATTCTTTCTTATTTATATATTTCATTTCTAACTCTTTCATTGATTTATTAGGATAAACTAAAGGAGAAGAAGGCGGAGTATGAAGCGGTTGCTTTACCTGATAGTTCTGTTAATCTTGAGGAGATTGATAACAGAATTATTACAGATGTTTTGGGTCTGAAAGGTATGATTGCTTGATTGATAGTTACATTGATCTTTATTATATTTTTAATAGAATTATCAACGATGTTTTGGTCTTGAAAGGTATGGTCGGGTTCGATTTAAAGGATCTGGTGTTACCCTAACCCAATATTTTGGATCCGCCTCCCAGCAGTACATGCCTTACGGGGGTCAATCTCGTGATGAAGTTCAGAGGCTACAAAACTAGATAGCTCAGATGCAAGAGAGCACAGTTGAGCAGAGGCAGCAAATTGCTAATGTTCAAAGAAAATATGAAGAACTCGACAATACTTAGGCGGATCTGGCAGCGACAAAGAATGAGGAGACAACGATAGCAATGAGAGAGGCGGCAGGCGCTGCGAGGAGGCGAGAGGACATCGATGCTAGCATAGCGAAACAAAAATACGGAGAGCTCCAAAGACCGACTTGACATATAATCTGAGATGTTTGATGATCGCGAAACCGCCATCTTAGACATTTAGTTTCTCGTTATGCGAATGTTTTGACATTATTACATTTAACATTATTGTTACAATATTTTCGATTATCATTCATTTAATTTATTAAATTTCAAGTATCATTTAAATTAATGTATTTGGTGTAATTTTTATGCTAAATTTACTGTTTTGGGTTGGAATTATATGTTATATTTACTGTTATTGGTTGGTTTTAGTGCAAGAGGGGTATAATATTGAAAAAATTGCACTTCAAAAATCTGTACAAATTAGCGGCATTTGTATAAAAGCGTCGCTAAATGTCAAGACTTTTTAGCGGGGTTTGTAAAGAAAATGTCGCTAAAGGTCATGGTCTTTAGCGACGTTTTTTGGAAAAGCGCCTCTAAATGTCAAGACTTTTTAGCGGGGTTTGTAAAGAAAACGCCGCTAAAGGTCATGGCTTTTAGCGGCGCTTTACCAAAAACACCGCTAAAAGTCATGGCCTTTAGCGTTTTTTGGAAAAGTGCCGCTAAAGGCCATGACTTTACTGGTGTTTTTGGAAAAGCGCCGCTAAAGGCCATGACTTTTAGCGGCGTTTTTTGGTAAAGTGCCGCTAAAGGCCATGATTTTTAGCGGCGTTTTTTAGTAAAGCGCCACTAAAGGCCATGACTTTTAGCGGCGTTTGTAAAAACGCCGCTAAAGGCCATGGTCTTTAGCGACGCTTTTCTCACAAATCTGCTTAAAAGCCATGGTCTTTACATTTTTTTCTCATAAGCATAAAAATTTTCGGCGGTTGTATTGGCGACATTTTTTGTGGCGCTTAGAAAAGCACCGCAAATACTTTTAGTAGCGTTTATAAACGCCGCTAAATGCCAAAAAAAACGCCGCTAAAAGTCTGTTTTGCTGTAGTGAGTATTTAACTCATAGCATAATAGCATAATGTGAGGAACACATAGTAAATTAATGCATATACAAAATATATTTATGATGCAATGCAAATGCAAAATTCCCACCTGTTCATCCCAGCAGCCAGCTTTGCTCGACACATCAAAAAAATATATAACAAACCAACCATCCCGGGTTTATATTTCCAGTGATAATGGTCGTTTACTTAAAATCTATGAGGATGACTTTTACTACAATAACTTACCATCCTGATTGTTTGGTTTTGATGGCTTTTTACTACAATAGACTATTATCTCGATCGACCCGGTTTGGTGGTTTATTAACCTACCATCCCGGCTTATCCAAGATATACATACAATCGAAAAAAGGAACCAACAAAGCATTAATCTTCTCAAGGAAATTTAAGCCAAGCACAAATTCTTAATCATCTAAGTGAATTACCTTAAAGTCTTCCTTATCTTTCTATTGACTAATTTGTAGCTCAGCTTCTTTGTTATTCCCATAGTTGGAACCTCTTCAAAATTTACCACTTTAATCATTTTAGTCAATTTGCTAACTAAGAGACCAAATTTGCCTACAATTTTCTCCGATATAAATAAGTCAGATGCCTCTGTATCAACTAGAGCACTCATTCTTTAACTTGCAATGTTGCTTTACACATACATTAACCCCTTCTGTTTGTCATTCCTCTTCGCTTTAGCAGATTGAATATCATTGACTCAAGCTTTAGAGTCTTACTCTCTTACTCAGCTCCATCTTCTTTAGTGACCAATGGCAAACCTAAGGGGTTAGCAATGCCCCTCTTAAAATGAAAATTTTTTCATATGGCCCTTTAAAATTTTTAAAATTTTAAATTAGTAAAGGTAAAATTGTACTTTGCCCCCCTAAAAATATAAAAAATTGATTTAATCATCTAAAAATTATAAAGGTATAGTCTATTAAAATGGTGGGATTGCATTTTTTCTATAAAAAAATTACAATTTAATTTCGGTCCTCCCCTAAAAAAATTTTCTGATTTCACCCCTGCTAGTGACTACGGGCAACTTAGATCGTTCTAAACAGTCTTACATCCTATGCAAAACCATAACAAAAGAAACACTTCACTTGCTTATTTCCATTCTCTCTGACCCTCTTGGCTTCAACAGAATGCACAATTGAACCAAGTCTCATTGTTTTTTTTTTTTGTCTAGCTCATCATCCCTTTCGATGGCAAAAAGTGTAGATTTTTTTGGATAGTCCCTTACCATATGCAAACTATCATAAATGAAGCATTACATTAGCCCCTTCTTGTTGGGCTTTCACTTCTCATTTGGTGGTTTCCCATTACCACTATTCTTACCATTGCCCTCTTTATCATTTTTGACTTGTCCGTCTTCCTCATGGTCTCCTTCACTATTTCCCATCTCTTTTGGTGGGAAACTCGAACTTGTCTTTCCTTAGACCAAGCTTGATAAAGGACTCTGCCTTGGCCATGGCTACAGTAAGCTTAATGATACCTTGTCGACGCAACTCTTGCTTTGCCTAAGGCTTCAACCCATCTTCAAACCAGTAGAATGCTTCTTTCTCACTCAAGTCAAATATTTGGAGCACCAATTCACTAAACTCCCAAACATACTAATAGTGCCTTGTTGAGTAAGCCAAGACCAGTTGGCCCTAGCCTCCTTCTCAGCAAACTGTGTATAAAATTTCTTTTTGAACTCCTTTCAGAATTCCTCCTTCTCGACATACTGTGGGAAAGTCAAGGCCACTTGGCTCTAGCCTCGTTTCTCATCTGTGGACCTACGACGCCACCACAAGAGACTGACATTAGCAAAATAGATAGTAGTAATGTTTACATTAGTGTCATCATCCTTGACACCCATCGTATGAAAGTATTATTCCATCCTCCAAAGAAAATTCTCTATATCTCTTGTGAATCTTGTCCCTTTAAACTCTTCCGATTTGGGAACATCCATTTTGTGTTGCTTTGATCTTGAAGTCAACATCCCATTACCTAGAGCAACTTTATAGATAATGAACTCCCCCTTGAGCTCCGCAATTTATTCCTTCAAAGTCGTTATCGTGGCTTCAAGAACATTATTCTACTCTATCAACTTCTCAGTCTGATCATCCATGGCAGCATTGAGAGTCTCTCTCATTGCATCCCGATTGGAACTAAGAGCCTCCGCCATATAATTCTCGAGCTACACTCTCATCGAGACTAACTCATCAGTGCGTCCTTCAACTACTCTAAGTGTTTCCTTCAGACCACCCATGGATTCCTTGAAATTAGTCGCTTGACCTTTTAAAGCCGACAACATGTCCCTCGATTTGCTATTTTTCCTAAACCTCCCGTAGGTCTCCATCGGGACATTTTACTCTTCTTCTCCTTTCGTCATCTCAATTGGTGCCTCTAAATAATAGCTCTGATACCAACTATCAAGGGGCTAAAACTTTAGTCTAGAAAATCACACTTTCTAAGGTAATTTATTGAGTTCAAATCCTATCTAAGTCGGCCTACTCTCAAAAAATGAGAATTCTTACAGAAATTCTCTAAGGCATCAAAGCAAAACGAAAACAAACTCAAAATGAAAGAAGCCACAAACGAACAAAAAGCCACAGAAAAGTAGTGCACACCAA
This sequence comes from Gossypium rotundifolium, assembly GCA_025506655.1. NCBI lineage: Eukaryota > Viridiplantae > Streptophyta > Magnoliopsida > Malvales > Malvaceae > Gossypium > Gossypium rotundifolium. The sequence goes on from CP106728.1 coordinate 136,853,140, forward strand.
TTGTTTAGGTAAATGCTCTCAAAAGTATTCTACTACTTTAAAGGTTTACAATTGAGTGATTATGAATGAAAGGGAAGACATCTATTTATAGTTGAGCTCTCCCAAATCCAACAGTACCAATCAAGTTACATCGACAGTTGAAATTTGTTCCTCTCTACAAAATGAGAGTCCTAAGGGATTTAAACTCTATACATCTTTATCCCTTAAGATTTAGGATTTACAATAATTACCCTAATAACTTTAGTTTTACTGGATTGTTTCACTAGTCTACCAAAGCTTCAAATAGATGAGTTTATCCATGTGTTCCACAAATCATACCAATTGAAGTGGGTCATATGAGCCCCATTTAGTCAATTGACTTCCATAGGATGTTTTGTTCGCAATGGTCATGGGCTTTGATTCATAGCCCGTGACATAAGATTGTTTAGGAAAATGTTAAAATCTAAAATTTAAAAAAAAATAATTTGAAAGTTTTATATCATTTTAGGAATCAAAAGTAAGAAAATAAGATTTTCCAAACATTGAGGTTTTATAAATTTTGAGGATTTACGTAAAAATACCCAAAACGAAGGAAATCTTAAAGAAAAATTAATGAGATTTTTTACACAATCATATTTCATTTGGAATACTTTGCAGAAATCAGTTCAAGAAATCATATATTTGGAATAAAGTTGCAGAAAAGAAAGAAGACGTTGCAATAATTGCATATTTAGACATACATTCCCTTCACCATATAAATACCATTATATAATACACAAACAAAATAATATAGATTCGTAAATACATATATACACAGGTCCATAAGCCCATGAATCACAACACATAAAATCCTAAACAAAACACAAAGCTTTATCCAATTTTTCCCAAAATCTAAATTCATCATTCATTCTATCCAAAATATCCACGACATAGAAACCAGAAAAGGTTAATTGTTTTATTTAAAAATATTTTTGGTTTAATTTATTTTGAAAGGAAAAATAAACTTATTTTTTGAATTTTCGCAAAAAATAAAATATTTTAAAAAATAAAGTAGATAGAGAGAGAGAGTTCTGGGTGCAGATATTGATATCTAAGTTTAGAAGAATGGATATGGAAATATGAGAAATTAAAAAAAAAAAAAAACCAAGTTATGAGACATTTTATTTAAAAGGTAGATTATAAATGGTGTTTTGAAGAAAAAATAATTTTTTAGAGCATCGGAGAAATGATTTTTCTTTTAAATAAAATGTTTAAGGGACTACTCATTTCAATCTTGGATTCTCACGGAGTTGCCCAAATCCATGTTGTGGTTTAATAACCTTTGAGTCCTTTTACATTTAGGTTTTCTTTTCTTTATATTTAAATCTTTTTATTCAGGCCATTTTTCTATTTTTATTTATTTTATATTTTAAAAGTTTGTAATTATAATTATAGTTTTTAATTTAATTTTGATGTTAGCTTAATTCTTATTTTTATTTTATTTTTCTTTTATTTTTAATTTTAGTTGTGATTAATTTTGTTTATTTCAAGTATATGTTTATTTTATTTTATTGTTAAAATTTTAAATAAAGTTTAAAAGAAAATTTTAAAAGAATAAATATAATGTTAAAAAATTTTAATTGTAAATTTTGTTTAAATTTTTAATGATGCTTAAAATTTTAAATATTTATTAAAAACTATTGATTAGAAATTTAAAGTTGTGACTTAAAAAATAAAATTGTTCATATTTTTAATATTTGATTTTACTATATTTTAAAATTTTACAACAGCTTTAAAACAAATTTTAAAAATTTCATGGTGACTCAAGTGAAAAAAAAAAAAACTATTTCAGAACTGAATTAAATAAAGTAATACAATCAATCCTTGCGAATGGGTATACATATATAAAAATAGCCACATATTCAAATCCTATCACTCTTATTCCCACCCAATAAAAAGAAAAAGAAAATGATAGGCATAAGATACAATAATAATAATTCATCAATTAAAAATTAATTGAATCTTAGATAAATCTTGATATTATCAATGATACAAGTCGAATCCTAGATGTAAAAATAGAAGGGGGCACTCCTTTCTTTTCCATCGAAAGAGATGATATTATCACAGATACAACACATAATAGAAGAAATTAACCAAATTTGCCCAATGTAGAGGCAATCAAGAAAGCCGCATAAGTAAAATGTTAACTACAGAAAAGCATGCCAATCCAACAAATCTTGCCTGCACAATAGAAAGAGCCACTAGTTTATCTCTCCATCGAATCAAATTAGCTAAAGGTATGCGTTCATGAGACCATGCTAAAATTTCAATCAATTCTTGTCAATATTCGCGCCAAGAAATTAAGAACATAAATCCGGTAGCCCAAGCAAGATGTCTAAATAAGAATATCCACGCCCAGCCTGATAAATTATTCATACCAAATGGGTTATACACATTGACAAGTTGTCAAGAGTTTAACCATAGATAATCTCTTAACCATCCCATCAAATAAGTGGAAGATTCATTAAACTGTGAGACGTTACCCTGCCATACTGTGATGTGTTTCCAATGCCAATAAAAAGTAACCCATCCAATGGTATTTAACATATAGAAAACCGCCAAATAAAATGTGTCCCACGCCAAAATATCACATGTACCACCTCGCCTCGGACCATTGCAAGGAAAACTATAAACGAAATCATTTTTATCCAGTATTAACTTGGAACTGCGCGTATCTAAAGCGCCCTTTACTAAGATCAATGTAGTTGTATGTAAACCTAGAGCAATAGCATGTTGAATCAAGAACTCTCCATGACCTATTGTTAAGAATAGTGAAATACTATTTTCATCAACAATATTTAACCAGCCAGGCAACCATATGCTTCGACCCGCGTTGAATGATGATCCATTTATTGAAGATAAAAGCACATCAAACCCATATGAAGTTTTACCATGAACAAGTTAGATCCATTGGAAAATATGGGTTCGATCAAGATTTGTTTCTCTGGAGTCCCAAAAGCAAGCATGACATCATTATGGACATAAAGTCCCAAAGTATGGAATTCCATAAAAAGGCTGGCTTAATTTAAATGGGATATGTTAGCTTCTTTATTGTCTAACATTCTTGTCAATACATTATCCTCATTTTGTTTCAGATTTCAATCTCTAATAAAAAAATATGACTCTATGGGAAAAAGCTCTCGTCATGATGAATCATATGGTTTATCGGTGATGGGTATATAACGTAGCTTGAGTAGTAAAGTCTTGTGCTATGAACGTATAAGCAAATAAAGAGTAGATGTGTTGAGCTACCAAGGATGTAATAGCCCTTAAAGAATCTAAAGTAAAGCCTAATCGACAATGAATCAAATTATTGATTGTGTCATAAAGACCCTTATGCTCCCGCCCCAATCATCCTCCTAGAGGAATATGTGCTTCTAAAAGATATTTTATATTATGACCGATTCCAAAGTTGGTTCTATACATGTGACCCGCTATTAGGAAAAAAATTGCAATAATTAAATGATGGTGTGCAATATCAATTAGCCATAAACTTTGCATTTGTGGATGGAATCCCTCGAGAAGGGTTAGAATGGTAGTTCCTAATCCTTGGGAGGTACGAAATAAATAACTACTTGAATCGGGATTTTGAGCATAAAGATTCCACTAACCTGAAAAAAATGGGCCTAACCCTTGGGAATTTGATAATACATCTAAGAAATTATTCCATCGAACATATTCCCCCTGGGATCCAGGAATAGCGACATGAATTAAGTGCCCTGTCCAAGCTAAGGAACTTACTCCAAATAGTCCTGACAAATGATTATTGAGACGCGATTTGGCTATTATGTTATTAGAAGGGGTAGCCACCAACCCCAAATATAGATTATAAAACGAACATGAAAAATAAAAATAAATTCTTAATTTATCTTAATTTATTTAAATGAAAACACTAAAAACATTAAAACTCCTAATCTAATTAAACTAGTAATAATATACACCCACGCCACACATAGTTTCAATTTTTCCTTTTTTTTTCTTTTTTATTAACTATATCATTATTTACAAAATTATGAACAAATTTTCGTTTTGGTCACTTAACTAAAAAAAAGTACAATTTGATAACTGAACTATTCAAAAGTTTTTATTTAATTCATTGGGTTGTTAAGGTTTTTATTTTTTTAAAGTTCAGCAATCTCCAAGAAACGATTCGGTGATCAGTATATTGTATCAGTATCCATCGGTAAGTAGAATAGCATACCTTAGGTCCAAATCAATCTGATGGTCAGTGTCAGAGATTGGATAAAAAAAACTGTTTGAATTTTGGTTTGTAGATTCATGACGTCCAAGGTTGTTTTATAAAAAAAAATAATTGTAGATGACAAGGAGAAAGAGATCTTTCAATTGGTACAGCCAGTGTGAATAGAGAAAGCCATATAGCATCAATTTTAACAACTCAGTAGCTTAAATAAAAAAAAATTTAATAGTTCAGTGATCAAATTGAAACTTTTTTAGTTAAATGATCAAAACAAAAACTTAACCATAGTTTGTAAGTAATGGTTTAGTTTATGCAAAGTTTAATTACAAAATTGGTCCCCCTTTAAAAGTTGAAAATTTTAATTTAATCCCTAATACCAAATTAGAATTTAATTTGGCTTCAAGATTAAACTACAATTCACATATACCCATAATCTATCTTTAGAGAATTAAAGATCGTTTGCCATGAAACAAAAATTAAGGGACCTGAACAAAATTAGGTGTCTACACTAAGGTTACACAAGATGTTGAATATAACTAGGGCAATTCACACCATAAATTGTGCAAAGAGCCTCTAGACTGATATTTTTAAAGGGTTTGTGGTTATGTTTCTGTAGTGTGTGGACTATATGGCTTGCATGTGTCGTTGTCTCGTTGCTAAAGAGGTACTTATAGAAGGAGGGTGGTTGGGCATGCGTCCTAGTGATGTGATCCGGCTCGGGTTAGTCGAGTCGATTCACGTGTTTGCCATATCATCAACGAGGAAAAAATTCGATGCGTTAAAAATTGTAAGTTTGGTGAAAAATATGCGGAAGCTAATGAAGTGGTTTAGAGATGAAAGATGGGTTTAAAATGAAATGTAGTAGTCTCGGTTTAAGAATAAAAACAAAGTATAGATGATATTTGAAATAACGGGTGGAAATGGGATTGCGATCTTAACACCAAGAAGGATTCAACACTAAATGGTAGTGTCACCTCGGTTCTTATAAGGTTAAGGTGGTCGGATGAAGGATAGTAGGATGAATGCCACACCGAGTTATGGTGATAAGTTCAAAACAAGTCGAGAAGACGCCACTAACAACGCTAAAGTCAAACAAGACTTGTACGAAATAGGAGAGGAGGTAAACTCACTCGTGAACAAATGTTCATAAAATTTTGTCGAAGTTCAAAAGTTCCTTCAAAATGGCTGATTACACATTTATAAAGTTAGAAAAAGCTAGCTGAATAGTCACAATTACTCATCTTAATATGCTAATTAAAGATGAAATAAAACTCAAGTCTCTTGACATTCTTGTAAAAATTAACTTCCACCATTGAATTCACTTTAATGCAGCTAAATGAATATCCTTGAATGCTTGTAAAATGACTCTTGAATTGTCCCTTGGCTAGCCGAATAGACACCAGCTCCTTAATGGTGTTTTGAATGCTTGATTTAATCTTTTGAAAGAGCAAAAATAGCTGGTCGATGAAAGGGTTGTTGCCAAATTTTAAAGGGTGTTATAATGCTCTTTAAAACTCTTTAAATGATGTATAAAACCCCCTTTGTAACAGCTCCTTCTTTTGTAACAAGAAAAACACTTGAAAATTCACTTCAATTAAGTTGAAACAGCCTTGAAATGTAACGGTTGTGAGCTGAAGAGACACCTGCAATAAACACATTAAAAGGAACTTATTAAACATATTTAAACACTAATTAAACTCAAAACATTAAACACTTAACTAGAAACAAATGCATCAATTAATTCAGCAACTAGTTTAATTAAATGAAGCAGAATTAAATAAACTTAATCATATGCTTCAATAAATAATCCTAGTAACTAGATTAATTAATAAGCAACTAATTAAATGAAGTTCAATAATAAAACTCAATTAAATAAACTAAGATGAGTTAAAAACAAACAACTCATTTATTAAACTTAAGATGAGTTTTTTTAAAAATTTAAATTCAACTTGCAATAAATAGCAAGTGACGCCTAGTGGGTTAATCCATGCATGACGAATAGATTTGGCTTCTTGTTCATCCCAAACTCGATCCACATAGCTTGCCAATGCATCTTGAAACTTCTTAGCTCGTGACCTAGTTATAGGCCCTTGTGGCAACTTAATGGATTCAGTAGAGACTTCTCGGACTAAGGTTGTATCATCTTGTGAGCTGACTTGAGCTCTAGTGAGCTGAACCGAGCTAAATGAAGTTTGAGGAGCTGGATTCAAGCTAAAATTAGCTTGCGTTAAGGTGCGTAAACTCCTTGCTTTGCTAGCCTGAGCTGGTTTCAAAGTCACTTCGCACGGTCTCATATATTTCTTGCTTGAATTGAAACAGTCCTCGACCGTGCTCGCATTACCTAGCTATTGAGTCTCCTACTCTATGGGTGTCATGTAGAGTTACGGATGTCAATTGAGTATTGTTGGAGTTGAGTTAAATGGATTGGACAAGGCGCTCGTCAGACTAAAATGTGATGGATTAAGAAATGCCATTAAGAACCCTTCATCATTTATCTTTGGAAGATTATGTGAGCCCTCTTGGTGTAACAAGGTATTTGTGTTAGAATTAAGTGACCCGAATCCTTATTTAAATAAAATACAATGGTAAAATAAAATAAAAGAAGAATCCCTATAGAACTACACTTCTTTTATTTTATTTTAAATAAGGTTTTTTAAACCTTATTAAACTCCATCTATTTGATATTGATTAGAATAAGGTGTTTCAATCTTACTACACTTCTATTAGAATATGATTTTACAAGCCTATGAATAGACATAGTCTATTCCTCTTGTAATGATTTGAATTCGACATAGTGAATTTTATTCTCCTCTGCCCGTGGTTTTTTCCCGAAAGGGTTTTCACGTAAAATCTATGTGTTATTTAATTTTATTTCTCTTTTCTTTGCGATATATTATCATTACCGACGTTATATTTTTCACAATTTGGGTGAAGGATATTGCTCCTCCAGCGAGCCTATTAGGTCAAGCTTCTTGGTGCAGAAATTTGAGCTTTGACAAGTTCTTTGTACCATTTTGATGATTTGACAAGAAGGTTCGAAATGAGAGTAACAATATTGGTTTTACATGTTTTTATTTAATTTTCACTCATAGTGAATGAAAAGTAATCTAATTATTCAAATCTTTTTACCTTACTTACAAATTATATAGTTCTAAAATATAATTTTATTCTCTATGGGTTAATGTGTAAATTTGTCATTATATTTTATGTAAAAATGAAATTTGTCACCACATTTTAATTTTATTAATCTTTGCCCTTGTACATTTGAATTAAAGATAAACTTACCATTCAAATTTTAACTCTATATTGAATTTTACAAGTTCACTTTTGCTTAATTGGTTTTTGATTAAATTTTACCATTCAATTTTAATTTTAAATAATTTGAAGACAAAATTAATAAAAATATTTTTAATATTTTATTTTTATAATTAAAATAATGAATTAATTAGTATAATGTTAAGTATTAATAAAACTTTTATTTATAAAAAGGAAAGTAATTTCAACTGTTTCATTTTTAATCACCATTCACAACTTAATTTCCACATTTAATAGATGAGCCTCACATGGTCCTACACATTTTAAGGTGATGATCATTTGATTATATACTAATGGACTAAAAAGTAATGGAGTGAATCTTAACCCATTAATTTATTATTAATTATTAAATTAAAATATTTGAAAAATATTTTTTCGGTAAATCTTGTTTTTAAATCATCAAAATTAAATTATAAATTTTAATTAAAAATTAAAGTTGATGGCTAAATTTAATAAAACTCAAAGTTCAATCGCATAAAACTTGAGTTATAAATTTATCTATATTCTTAAAAAATAATTACAAATATCAATTAAAATAAAGTATAGTGACAAATTTCAATATTCAATTGTAAGAAGACGTGTAACATCCTGAATTTTTGGGCCTATGCGTTTAATGGGTGAATATGTGTAGTGAGTTAATTTGAGTACTAGGAGTCCAGTTTAGGCTCAGGAAGTGGGCTGAGGCTTTAGTTCAATTTGCTGGTTGGACACTCTAGTGGAAAGCCTGTTAGAATGAGGTATATAGGATAATATCTGTAAATAATGACGCAAATGGGCTTGTGGCCCAGTGGCAAAATGGCGCCACTAAGAGAGCATGGAGGTGGCGTCAACTGAGGGCCCAAATTCGAGTTGCATGAAGCCCAAATCTTTTAATTTAAGTTAGTTAATTTTTGGCAATTAATTAGGTGGAGTTGGACGGCATTAAGGCTCTAAAATAGAAGGATTTATCTTAGTGAATAATATAGATATTATGGTGGATAATATGGATAATGTGGTAGATAAAAGGGTGGAAGAGGTGGTGTTATTTGGGTCACTTGCAAGGTGAGATAAGAGAGGAAATTTAGGAATTTATTTAATGTGATAATAAGGTGGATAATGTGCTGATAAAGGGAGGAAGAGGTGGTGCTATCTAGGCCTCTTTTGGATGTATGAATAGATAAAGATAAGGGGAGAAAATTTAGGATCTGATCTACTGGTCACAGTGGTGGCTGAATTTCCAACTCTAGGGGATGCCGAAATTCTCTTTAAATAGGGGAAATCTCTTCAATTCCGGCATTTGAACCCCATTCTTTCCCTCATTCTCTGTGCCGAAACTCTTAGTCTTTCTCTACAAGTTCTTTTCTTTTGATTCTTCAAAAGCCGAAACCTCTCAATTTTTCTCAACATCTTTTCTTTCAAAAGCTGAAACTCTAAACTCTCTTCTCATCTCCATAGCCGAATACTCTCTATTCCTTTTTGCCGATTTCTTCACTAAAGCCGAATCTACATAGATTCCTTCGAATCATCTTCTCTTCCTAATTTTCGCAAAAAGCCGGAATCCTCTAAGAGTAGCCGAATCTTCTCTAGTAAGGTAAGTGTCGACTCTTGATGTTCCTTAAGATCTCTTTCGGCTTTTGGAAGACAAAGCCGAAAAGCTAATGGTTTAATGGTTTCATGTATTTTATGTGTTTGGCGACATTCGAGAAGTGAAGTAGATCGAGTAGATCTAAAAGCTGGAAATCGTTAGTCTCTAATTTCGGGATTTCAAGGTAAGATGGTTTTCTCTAGATTTTCGATTAGACTCTTTTATTGTATGAGAGATCTTAACTCTAAGATGTGGATTAACAACCATATGTTGTGATAGTAGTTCTGACAAGGTTTTGTAATGGAATCAAATATGAATCAGGCAAAGGAGGGGACTAGATCTGAAAACCCGATTCCTAAGTTTAAGAAGCGAGCTGTGTCAGCAGTACGGGATTGGCCACCGGAGTGTGGGCGGCTTCTGAACAACACCTTGGCAAGTAGCAGTCGTATTGACTTCTGATAGTGTCGATATAGAGAGTGTCATCCTAACCGTAACCAGGTGTGTAAATTCTTATCACATAAGTTTTCGTGTTATATGTATGTTATGGGCTAAAAGCCAAAAAAAATCGGAAAAGACTGCATGAACAATCGAGATACCCAAAAAGGGTAGGCAAAGGATGCCAGGTACGTAATCATAGAAACTTCTTTATGTGTATCGAAGTATATGAAAGTCTGCGATCTGTATAGATAGCTTAATGTTTTGATTCTTGCATGTATGTATGCATGAGATGGGATTGATTGATATGAGGAAGGGGAGCAGGTCGCGAGGCGATCGGTGGCTTTGCCACATAGGTCACATAGTGATCGGTCTTTATGACAGGCAGCACAGCTGTCGATATATTATTTAAGGTCGGATAGTGATCGGTGGCTTTGCCACACAGGTCACATAGTGTTCGGTCTTTATGACAGGCAGCACAGTTGTCGATATGGTGTGTAGCGGATGGAGGGTTGATTGTAGAAATCCCCACGGTGTGATGGTTGGTACGGGGGTGTGTAGAGGATAAACTCTTAGGTATGGGATGGGCCATGATGCATGAAATATTCTGTTGCCATTATGTATGGGCCAAGGCCCATAATGTGTTTGTGGGCCTTAAGGCTTTTATGTGTTTCGGGATTTGCACACTGAGTCTTGGTGACTCACCCTTTTATTTTTTTAACCTTTCAGATGAACAGTAGATCGTGGACATGGGAGCCGATGCGGACTCGAGGGGCCATTAAGTCTTTTATTTTTCTTGAACTATTTCGGGTTTTCTTTTAAGATTCAATTTGGAAGTATTGATGTAATAAGGCCTCCATGACTTAGGTTATTGGTTTATATGTTATTATTTATTATGTCATATTTTTTTTTATATAAACTTGTGTTCTAATTATTAAACGAGAGGATAATGGGCTTTTCAAACACAATCTATGCAAAAGTTAAATTTTCTTTCAAGAAACACAAAATTTCGATTTACCAGCAAAATAAGCTGAGATTTCCAAAACCCTCCAAAGCAAAGTTTTCAACACTTAACCCGTAGCAAACCAGATCTAGTCGTGACGTATGGGCCGGGTTTGGGTGTTACAAGACGGACATATTTAGAAGGTGAAATCTTAACAATACCAAATAGTAAAAATGTATATTTCCATTTTTTAAATATTTTATACTAAACATCATATGAAAAGAATATATATATATATAGTTTTCAAAAAAAAAAAAATTCTTTCTTTTTACTTCTAATATTTGGAGGGGCTCAATCGAAGCAAACACTAAGTTTACTACGTAACATTCAATCAAAATTCCAAATTCGTCATTGGTGAGAATAGTCGCCTCTATTTGATTATTCAACCAATACAATCCCATTTCTGTTTTTTTCCTCTCTTTTTTTTCCACTTTCTTCCAAAACAGAGAGAAATATAATGCTAAAGAAAAAAAAAAATCTCACTGCATCTTAATATTTGGAAAGCTGAAAAATAGCACCAAAAAGGTGCTGCCAAAAAGTCAATTCTTGTTTGACTAAGTCCACCGTTACCCCGATGGAGTAGAGGTGAGTGATACTAATAACAAATGGTTTTTAGTAATTTTTTATTAAAATAACTCAAATAAAATAATTAATTATTAAAATAATTCATCTTTTTAACCGTAAAATTAGGTGGAGTTAAATTAAATGGTTCTACCAACTTGTCACGTCAATATAGGGGATAAAAAATAATTTTTTGGTGGAGCCATATTGAATGGCTCCACCTGTATAAAATACAAGAGAAATATTGTAAAATTTAAAAAATTGGGCCTTTAAAATAATTTCTCAATTTTTGGTGGAGCCATTTGAAATGGCGCCACCACCCTGACGTCTTGTTTTTAAAAAATTTTTAAATTTTTTTTTTTTTTGAAAAGTTTGGGGCCTTAAAAGTAATTTTTTCTTTTTTGGTGGAGCCATTTGAAATGGCGCCACCACCCTCCTAACACTTTTTTTATTTTTATATTATTTTTATATTATTTTGTTGATTTAATTCATATTATTAATTTTAAAAATTTGTAATGTATATTTAAAATGTTTTATAATATATTTTTAAAATTTAAAATATTATTTTAAATAATTTTTTAACTTTAGATATATATTTTTTAATTATTTTTATAAATTTTAAATATATATTTTCAAATTACTTTTGAAATTATTAGTTTTATAATATTTGAAATGTATGTTTAATATTTTATTAATTTTACATAGAATTTTTAAATTAAGATTTTTAATTTTTTCTTATTTTATTTGAAGTTTTATATTTTTCTTATTTTTATTTATTTAATTTATTTATGTTTTATTATTAATTTTAAAAATTTGTAATGTATATTTGAAATGTTCTATAATATATATTTTTAAAATTTTAAATATCATTTTAGATTATTTTTAGATTATTTTTAAAATTTTAGATATATATTTTTGAAATTATTTTTATAAATTTTAAATGTATATTTTGAAATTAATTTTTTAAATTTTAAATATTATTTAAATCATATTTTAATAATGTAAAACATTTAAATATTTTAAAGATATGATGTTTTAAATTTATTACTTGCTTTTATTTTTAATGATATAAAACATTTAAACATTTAAAATTTTTAAATAAAATTTTTATTAAAAGTTAAAAGAATAATATATATCTAAAGTTAAAAAATTATTTAAAATTTTAAAAATATATTATAAAACGTTTTAAATATACATTACAAATTTTTTAAAATTAATAATATGAATTAAATAAATAAAATAAATTAAAAATAATATAAAAGTAAAAAAATAAAAAAAAGAGTTGTCAAGAGGGTGGTGCCCCATTTCAAATGACTCCACCAAAAAAGAAAAAATTACTTTTAAGACTCTAAACTTTTCAAAAATTAAAAAAATAAAAAAAGATAAAATTTTAAAAAAAAAGGTGTTAGGGTGGTGGCGTCATTTCAAATGACTCCACCAAAAATTAAGATATTATTTTAAAGGCCCCTTAATTTTCTAAATTTTATAGTATTTCTCTTATATTTTATACAGGTAGAGCCATATTGGATGGCTCCACCAAAAAATTATTTTTTTATCTCCTGTGCTGATGTGGTAAGTTGGTAGAGCTATTTAATTTGACTCCACCTAATTTTACTGTAATTTTTGGATTATTTTAGTATTTAATTAAAAAAGTGAGTTATTTTAATAATTAATTATTTTGTTTGAGTTATTTTAATAAAAAAAAAGGCAGGTTTTTAGTGACACTCTATGGAATACACATAAGAAACAAATGTTAAACTACTAACTTCACTAATCAAAATGCGAAAATGGGAATTTGAAATTTCAAATCTACAGTAACTGACTCTTTCCCCATCTCCACTTCACTCCTCATTTCCTACCTTTCTTCATCTCTTATCCCTTTCTCCATATGCATCTTCTCTCTCTGCCTCTCTGTTTTTTCCCTCGCAATGGAGATTACAACCAAAACACCAACTTTTTCCCTTCAAAACTCGTTCCTCTGTCTCTTCTTCTTCTTCTTCTTCAGTCAATACCTCGTGGTTCCTGTTACAGCAGATTTCAATGTTACCCCTTACTACCCCACAGATAACATCACAATTGACTGTGGTTCTTCCACCAATGCCGACTCTCTCGATGAACGTTCTTGGGTTGGAGATGGCAGTGGAAAATTGAGCCCAATAGAGCCAGAAAACAACAAGAACAAATCATCAGCGGCTAAAGCTGTATCTCCATCGCCCTCATCAGTTGATAATGTCCCCTACTCCACAGCTCGTCTTTCTTACTCGCAGTTCACCTATTCTATTCCCCTCACTTCTGGCCCAAAGTTCATCCGCTTGCACTTCTATCCAACTTCATATCTAAGCTTTGACGACCCTTCTAAGAAAGCTTTCTTCTCTGTTCAAGCTGGTCCTTTTACCCTTCTCAGGAATTTCAATGCTTCACTCCATGTTGTACCCAAAGTTCGACTTATCAAAGAATTTTGTACAAACGTTGAAGGTCAAAGGTTAAACTTAACCTTCACTCCTAGTCCTGATATCACTGATTCTTATGCTTTCATCAATGGCATCGAAGTTGTTTCCATGCCAACCAATCTATATTATACACCAGAGAGTGATAAAGGGGTACCCTTTCTAGGCCAGGCCCAGGGAAGCTTGTACACCGTAGGAAACAACACTGCCCTTGAGATGATGCATCGAGTCAATGTTGGTGGGGCAGAAATCCCGCCAATAGACGACACTGGGATGTTCCGGGGCTGGATAGCAGATTTGAACTATTTGACAATAGCCAAACCAAGTGCTGTTCCTGTTAATGTCAGTATTAATCTCACCTTCAGCGGTATACCATCGTACTCTGCTCCAAGGGAGGTTTATATAACTGCCAGGACCATCGGGAAGAACAAGACCCAGAATAAGAACTACCAGCTGACGTGGGAGTTTCCTGTTGATTCTGGGTTCAATTACTTCGTAAGGTTACATTTTTGTGAGTTCCAGAGAGAGATAACCAAAGAACATGATAGAGTGTTTGAGATCTTATTGGCTAATTCAACTGCAGAAACTGCAGCAGATGTTATATCCTGGAGTAGTGGAAATGGGATTCCAGTATTTCGGGATTATGTGGTCTCCATAGGAAAGGACAGAAATCTCTCTATTGCTTTGCATCCTTCGCCAGCTTGGAGCACTAAATATTCTGATGCAATCTTGAATGGGCTTGAAATCTTCAAATTGAGCAACAGTTTTGATCTTGCTAGTCCAGATATTCCAATAAATCAGAAAGAAAATTCGCTACCCACCTCAACCAAGCCTAACAACAAGAAAGCAGTATTCGGAATTGTGGTAGGCGTAATATCGGGCTTTGTTGTTCTTTCTCTTCTTTGTTTCTTCGTTTATCGTCAAAAGATGAGAGTCAAAGATACCAGTTCCATTAAGGGAGTTTCACAGTGGAGTCAGTTTTCCGGTAAAGGAGTTCCAGTAAAGGAGTCAACCAAGTGTGGTGGCTCGTCTCTGCCTTCTGATCTTTGTCGTTACTTTTCACTGTCTGAGATCAAACGAGCAACCAACAACTTCGACAATGTTTTCATTATTGGTGTTGGAGGTTTCGGCAACGTTTACAAAGGATTCATCGATGGTGGGGAGACCCAAGTTGCAATCAAACGGTTGAACCCTGAGTCTCAACAAGGTGCTCACGAATTCAGGACCGAGATCGAGATGCTTTCCCAGCTACGCCACCTCCATTTGGTCTCATTGATCGGCTATTGCAACGATGACGGTGAGATGATTCTGGTCTACAATTACATGGCTAATGGAACACTTCGTGATCATCTTTACAACACCAAAACCCCTCCTCTTCCATGGAAAAAAAGGCTAGCGATTTGTGCTGGTGCCGCTCAAGGGTTGCAGTATCTTCATTCAGGTGCAAAACACACCGTCATTCATCGAGACGTTAAGACAACAAATATCTTGCTGGATGAGAACTGGGTCGCTAAAGTTTCGGATTTCGGATTGTCTAGAGTCGGCCCCACTAACATGTCTCAAACCCATGTTAGCACGGTTGTGAAAGGCAGCTTCGGGTACTTGGATCCAGAGTATTATCGTCGTGGACAATTGACTGAAAAGTCCGATGTATATTCATTCGGTGTGGTCCTTTGTGAAATATTATGTGCTAGGCCACCGATTAGTCGGTCGGCCGAGAAGAATAAGGTAAGCTTAGCAACATGGGCTCAAGAATGCTGTCGAAATGGAACACTTTACAATATCATTGATCCGTTTTTGAAAGGAAAGATTGCACCTGAGTGTTTGAAAAAATTCACTGAAGTGGCAATGAGTTGCTTGCATGATGATGGAATCGAGATACCATCGCTGGATGCTGTGGTGTGGGGGCTAAAGTTCGCACTGCAATTGCAAGAAAGTGCAGAGGAGGAGCCCCTTAAACCAAATGCCAGTGGTGGCATTGAAGATGAGTTTAAAACCTATGAAATGGAAGATGAGAGTGGGGAAGTGTTCAGTAGCATTGGCGATCATGTCATGAACTCCAAGAGCACTACTTTCAGTTTAACAGAAAGCGATGAACAAAGTTTTTGTATCAAGGATTCTGATAAATACTCGTCCAAGGCAGTGTTTTCCGAGATTAGAAACCCACAAGGACGATGATCCAAACATGAAGTTTGTTGGTAGTTTTGTTGAGTTCATTTGAGAAAGATCCAAATATGTATTTGCTTGATTTCAAAAAAAAAAAAAAAAAAAAAAAAAAAATTGTATTGTGATATTAGATATTTCAAGGTAGTTTCAAGTACCTATGTTAATCACAACGGTATTTCAATATAAAGGTAGACTGCATTATCTTTTATTTAAGGAGAATAGTTTTACATATTGTATCGAAAATTTAAAATTAGAAATCGTAATAATACACTTATATTAAAAGAAGTAAATTAAAAAAATGTAATACAACAGTCAATATATCTTAGGTCATGTATTTATTCATTTTATGCTTTGGAGCTTTTATGCCTACAATTGAATTCTTAGATTGAGATTTACGATGTATCAATTCATTTGTTGTATCATAATTTTTAAATAAATGATTGGTTTTAGGCAAAATGATATTTTATAAAATAACATTTATGTTTTACTTGTTTTA
The DNA here is from genome assembly GCA_025506655.1 of Gossypium rotundifolium. Lineage (NCBI taxonomy): Eukaryota > Viridiplantae > Streptophyta > Magnoliopsida > Malvales > Malvaceae > Gossypium > Gossypium rotundifolium. The sequence goes on from CP106728.1 coordinate 136,869,343, forward strand.
ATACTTTAACCCAACAAAATAATATATGTTTATTACATGATTAACAATCTACCTACCATATGTTTTGACTACAAAGGACTATTTATTCATCATGTTAGGACACTAGTTTTTCTCATGTTAAAACATATATATTAATTAAGTATTTTTCTTATGTTATTACAGAGTAACCAAACGAGATGTTAATATTATAGATTAATCGGACATCAACTCAATTATGAAATTATTAAAACATCCTCTCATATACAAAAAGATATTTTTATGATAATATTTTGTCTTCTTATATAATAAATTAATAAAAAATAATTCTAATGAGATTTAAATTTAGAATACTATGAATAATAAATAGTTAATTTTATCATTGCAATAAAAACATTAATTAATTTTATATGAAATCTTAATAAATATATTTGTTTACCTCATAAATAAAATAATAAGCAATAGAGTGTGAGGTTAAAAAGTAACGGAAACACTTTAAAATAAAATTATAGGAGTGCATACCAACATAGAGTTTGTTAAATAAATTATCTACCAAATATTTAATTTCAGGTAAAATATCCAAATATATCAAAAAAATTTACGAAAAAGGGCCGATTTTTTAAAAATTTACAAAAAAGGGCCATTTCCCCAAAAAGCGTCCACGTCGGTAGCGTTTTGTGGGGATCTGCAAGAGCGCTTGGGGAGCGCTTTTACACATCACCAAAAACAGCGTCCTTGGGGGCGCTTTCGACGTGGCAAAAACGCTCCCCCAAGGGCACATTTTAGCCCGTATTTTTTTAAAAAAAATATTCTCTAATTTTTTAAAAATTTACGAGAATAAACCTTTATAAAGGCTCAAAATGACAATATTTTTTTAAGGTGTCGTCAATTAATAAGGAAATATAACTTACAAATGAAATCCTTATATAGACCTAAAGTCTCATTTTTCTTATTTTCTTGAGCAAAGTGAGATATGAGATATGTGTATATATAGACTCATGAATAGTTTTGCAGCTTGTTCCTAAACAATGTGGGATTCATTCCTCTTTTAACTAACAACATGAGATTAAAAGCTACACTATATTTGATATTTATATATTTTGTTAATATTTTCTTATATTATAAAATTATCTTTTGAGATCTTTAATCTTGTTGCATTTTAGAATTGTTAACATATACAAAATAACTATTAAAAAGAGAACAAATTGCACATATGAAATTTGTACATGCAATAATCTTCTATTTAATTTTAAATGTTTGAAGTTAATATTAATTGTTTTATACTTTATTATTACTATATTGTTGCACTAATCTATATATGATAATTGTTTTGAAGGTTTTTTATCATTCACACTCATCTTGTTGAGGGTATAAATCATATATATAATAATTGTTTTGATGAGCAAGGACGTATATTTTAATTGTCTTTATCATATATACATGATAGAACTTCTTTAAGAAGGAAATATTGCAAATTCTAGATACCTTTGTGGGAATATAATTTGCATCAGACAATCTTTGCAAATTTTCCATGAAATAATGGGTACAATCTGGAACTTGAAGTTCATTACCACGAGCATAGGTTTCCTACAAGTACACAGAGTGATTAAGTACTAAAGTACACCATCGAAAGGACTAGTTTCAACAGGTTCAATAAATTCCACACACAAAAGCAGCAATGCTTAAACAGCTTAAGGTAAACAAATTAGGTGATAAAGATTGATATGCATGCCAAGTCCTCTATAAACATGACCATTTTCCATAAACAAACAGAAAAACAAATGGCATTTAACATGCTCCTATTCATATCCATAAAATTTGGACAGTGTTAAAACATGAATGGTTCTATATCAATGTCTTAAACCATTCAAACATAATAGTAAGAATTTAACGGAGTCAAAATACGAAAGTACAAAGCTCATTTTTTGCTAACGAACAATGCAAAAAAAAAAAAGGAAAGCAAACTAAGTAGCACACACCAAGTAGTAGAAGATTTTGGATATGCTTTTCAGCTTTTCGCTCTTGTTCGATTCTCTTGTCAATTTCTGCAGCCAGAAAATGAACAAACTCGAAATTAAACTAAATATACTATGTAAATAAAACCATATCCAAAGAGTTAGTCCGGTTGTACTAAAATAAAAGAATGAAGTTATATTTTAAAAGTCGTGAAAATAAAGTATAAAACAATCAATATTAACTTCAAACATTTAAAATTAAATAGAAGATTATTGCATGTACAAGTTTCATATGTGCAATTTGTTATCTTATTTTTAATAGTTCTTTTGTATATGTTAACAATTCAAAAATACAACAAGATTAAAGATCTCAAAAGATAATTTTATAATATAAGAAAATGTTAACAAAATATATAAAAAAAAAGAAATTATTTTGTAAAAAAAATATCAAATATAGTGAAGCTTTTAATCTCATGTTGTTAGTTAAAAGAGGAAGGAATCCCACATTGTTTAGGAACAAGCTGTAAAATTATTCATGAGTCTATATATACACATATCTCATATCCCACTTTGCTCAAGAAAACAAGGGAAATGAGACTTTGGGTCTATATAAAGATTTCCTTTGTAAGTTATATTTCTTTATTAATTGATGACACCTTAAAAAATTGTATTGTCATTTTGAGCCTTTATAAAGGTTTATTCTCGTAAATTTTTAAAAAATTCAAGAATAGTTTTTTTTAAAAACACGGGCTAAAACGCGCCCTTGGGGGAGCGTTTTTGCACGTCAGCAAAGCGTGCCCCCAAGGACGTGTTTTTGGCTGATGTGGCAAAAGCACTCCCCCAAGAGTGCGCTTTCCTGCTGCATCCCCACAAAACGCGTTGACGTGGACGCATTTTGTGGAGAAATGACTCTTTTTCGTAAATTTTTAAAAAATCGGCCCTTTTCCGTAAATTTTATTTTTTTTTGTATATTTAAGTATTTTACCCCTTAATTTCAGTAGAATTATTAATGATTTAGTAAGACACAAGATTCAAATAGAAACGAAACTCGAGTCATTCAACTTTTACAATCAATTACTTATCTTTAACAAATCCAAAAAATTAAGTATTGAAAAGATAAATATTGAAAAATTAAGTGTAAAATATATTTGATATTTTATTTAAAATTCAATAATGAATATTATTAAATTGTTCAATAAAAGATAATAGAATATTAAATGAAATGAAATAAAATAAAATAAAAATTATACAATTTATTCTCTAGCTATTAAGTGATAAGTATTTACTTATCATTTTCTATACCTTTATGTAAATAAAAAATAAAAAATTTATTGATTAGTTTTCATCGTGGGTTATCAAACGTGCTTGAAAATATTAATTTTAGTTGATTGAATTTTTTAACATTTTATCAAACAAACTTCACTTAACAACCCAATACTTTTGCAAAACAAAAGAGAGTTCGATATTAGAATAAAATTCTTTTAAAATACAATTTTATAGAATAAATTATATTAATTCTAGAGAAAATATTATTAAAAAATATTTATTTAAATATCACTTTGGTACTAATTGAACTTATTTTAAATTGCAAAAGGTATGGAATCAGTTCTAATTATTTTAAAATAAATAAACATTCCATTTATCGAATCAATTATCTTGAGATAAAATGAGTTTGTTGCAGTCTACAAAATTTTTGGAACCCTTAATTTGTAAGGTTTAGGGCATGTTCTGCAGTGCTTAAAAAAATATTTTTGGAATGAAAGCCGAGCTAAACAAACTATTTTTGACTGAAATTTTTAAGTTTAAAAGTACTTCTGAAAAGGAGAAGCTAAAATTTTTAGCTTTTTCTCTCTCAAAAGTACTTTTAGTGCTTAATTACTTTTTCACCCCTCCAATAACATAGTACTTTTCTTTTTTTTTCTTAGTGCTTAATTACAAACGTGTTAAAATTATTAATTAAAAATAAAAAATATTTTTAAAATACTATTTACAAATATTTAATGGTTATATTTAAATATCTAAAATATAGTTTATATATTCTAATTAAATTTTATAAATAATTAATATTTATTGCTTAAAATATTTAAAATTTATATTTTATGTATTAAAATATTAACAAGTTATAATAATTTTTTATATTTTTACTAAAATATAATAATATTAACTAATTTAAATATGATTTAAATGCATATTTATTACTTGATAATAACATGTCTAAAATGAATATTTTATTTCTTAAAAACACTTTTTGACAGCAATACTAAACACTCAAATTTTAAACTAAACTTTTTAAAAGTGCTTCTCAAAAGCATTTTTCACAGTATTTTTCAAAAGTATTTTTCAAAAGTATTGCCAAACTAGCCCTTAGTTATTTGCGAAGATAATTTGAAAAAAAATCAGTTAAGTTTGTTAAAACTTAAGGTGAATAAAAGTTTACATTAGTGTTATTAATGGGCCAACTAACTAAAAATTTAAGTCTATTTTTTAAGTCCGGTTCGATTTAAAAAAGGGTCTAAGATATTGTTCAAATCCGATTCAGATAATCTAAAACCCAAGTTTGGCTTACCCACCTGTATTAAAATTTTTCATATAAAAATAAATTTAAAAATATAATACATCAAATATACTAAAATTATTAAAATAAATGTTTATAACACTAAGATAAGTGCAACTTAATAAGCAAATATCTTTAAAATAGTAGCAAAATTAATAATAAAATAAGAGTTATACAATATCCAAATAATAACAACAAAATAATAACAATATAATACGAAATAATATCAAAAAAAAATGAAAAAGAAATTAGTCACAGTTTTTTTTTTTAAATTAGATGAGAGCCGGCCCGTTTAGAAACGAGTTTTATTTTTTTGTCGAAATCTATTTTTCGAATTTATATTTTTATTTAAATCCTCTATAGACCTTCAAATCAGGCCGAGAGACCCGACACATCAACAAATCTAGCTAACACCCATTTTGAAAAAAAGAAAAATTATGTGACTTCTTACATTACAAACCCACCACACATATTGTTATTTGACACTAGTGACATTACTACATAACTTTCAAGACTACAAAATATGTTAACAGGAAAAGTACACAAATTCCCTATATTTGATAGAAAATGGGCTTACCTCGATATAGATTAAAATGTTATTTATTCTTTTGAAGTTTCATAAAAGATATTATAGTAATTTCTCTAAAATTTGTTTAGTTAAATTTTGCTCTTAATCCCAGTACTTTACAAAATGTGAAAATTTAATTGATATATTTTAATTTGATTATTTTTGTTTTTAGAATTTTAAATTTTATACTTCACCAAACGATAATTATTAAATCTATTAAGTTATACTATTTTCAAAAGTTGATGCAACAAATATATTATCATATGTAAAGTCATGTTAGCCTGTCATTTCCACGTATTACTCACTAAAAATCCAGTTAACTGATTAACGACTGTCATTTGCTTCAATATTGAAATTTCAAAATTCGAAAAATATAAAAACTTTTATACAAACACAAAAGATGGGATGGAAAAGTGTTTTTTTATACAAACGCAAAAGCTAGGATTTTGATGCTTCTGGCTTTTAAGTCCGAAAGTGAAAATTATTAAAATATTTTTAATTATATTAATTATTTAAAATGTATATAAAAAATAGCTTAATTATATTTTATATATCATTGCATTAAATTATTTAAATATTATTTATTATTATGTTTAATTTTTTAAAAATATTTTATATATCATCAATTTTACAAATAATTTATATTAATTACTTAAAAGGTATTTAAAATTTATATTTCATGTATCATTATATTAAATTATTTAAATATCATACAACTTAACTAATTTTTTATTTTCTATTATCATGTTTAAAAATGACATTTTAACTTTCAACTGTATTATTTTTCCTGCAATGGAATGCTAAAAACTAACAAACACACTTTTCCACGACACTTTTCTACAAAGCACTTTTCAAATACTTTTGAAAAACACATTTCGATTGCAGCAACAATGGGGAGCTAGCCCTTTAGAACGATTCAATTGGAGAATATGGGCTAAATCTACAACTATACGCATAGTATATGACTAGTAATTGAATTTAACCAAAAAGATTTAATTTCTATTGTTTGAATCAGGACTAAAATTTAAAAATTCGAAAAGTATAGGAACAAAGTCCACAACTTTCGCAAAGTACATGGACTAATAGCAAAATTTAACCAATTTATTTACAAGGTAAATTTTAAATTAGGCATAATGACTTATTTGGCCATCTAGCTTTACAAAAAAAGTCATTTTAACCCTCTATTTAATTTTTTGCCACTTTTATCCCTTGAACTTGCATTATTTGTTAAATAATCCCAAAATGGATAGAAAAGTTAACATATATGTCACGTGAGTAATTGATTATTTTGAAAATATTAAAAAAATATTTTTATACTTTTTAATAATTTTATTTTTTAACAATAATTTTTTAAATTTTTTATGTCGTAACCATTTTTTTTAAAAAAAACGGGAATCGACTTTGGTTTTGAAAATGCAAATAAAACGGGAGTCACCACCGATCTTTATTTGGTGTGATCGGATCACCTTTGTTTTAATAAAACGTTTTGGTTTACTAAAACAGTGTTTTTTTTTGTCTGCGAAGTTTTGAAAATTGGATTCGGGAGTCGGTTATGCGAGGAAGGGTTAGCACCCTCGTCACGCCCAAAATTGGTACCAAATTGATTAGTCGATGTCTTAATGTCGGAAATTTGAAACGGTTTTAAAATACGGATCCTTTAGAAAATGTTTGGACAATTTAGGCTGGAATTTGAGACTTCTTTGTTCCGAGAGGATACAAACATCACATCCAGCACGTTAGGACATGATATTTTAAACCTTCATAATCAAAGCTATCTCATGATTTACGAAACTAATTAAAAGGATGTTTAGTTATTTAGTCAAACGAAAAATTGCAACCCAGCACGTTAGGGCACTATTCCCCGAATTTTTAAACGCAAAACATTGCCTTATTTAAAAATCTTTGAATGGAATATAATACTTTTGCAAGATGTATTTTTGTTTAAAAACGTTAAATTCAGAAAATAAATATAGATGTTTGGGTTAAAAACTGAGATTTTTTTGTTCCGAAAGGATATAAACATCACATCCAGCACGTTAGGACACAATATTTTAAACCTTCATGGTCAAAGCCATCTCATGATTTACGAAGTTTGTTGAAAAGGATGTTAGGTTATTTAGTCAAACGAAAAATCGCAACCCAGCACGTTAGGGCACTATTCCACGAATTTCTAAATACGAAACATTGCCTTATTTTAAGACCTTTAGATGAAATGTAGTAATTTTACAAAATGTATAGTATCGCGTTAAACTAGGAAAATAAGCATAGAGGTTTGAGTCAAAATTTGAGATTTCTTTGTTACGAAAGGATATAAACATCGCATTCAGCACATTAGGACACGATATTTTAATCTCTCGTAATCAAAGTCGTCTCATTATTTATGAAGTTTCGTAAAAAGGATGTTAGGTTATTTAGTTAAACGAAAAATCGAAACCCAGCACGTTAGGACACTATTCCCCGAATTCCTAAATACAAAACATTGCTTTATTTAAAACCTTTAGATGAAATATGATGGTTTTACAAAATGTATTTTGTTTAACACTACAGGAAAATAGGGCTTTTGCGGCGTTTTTAGTGGCGTTTGGATAAAAAAAGGCCGCAAACATTATATATTAGCGGCGCTTGGAAGAAAACACCGCAAATAACTGCGCAATAGCAGCGTTTTTAGAACAAACGCTGGTAAAAACTAAAAAATAGTGGCGCTTTTATAAAAAACGCCGCAAAAAACTGAGCAATAACAGCGTTTTCTCCTAAACGCCACTAAAGGTTAGAGATATAGCAGCATTTTTTAGAAAACGCTAGTAAAAGTAAGCAATAGCAGCGTTTGTATCAAAAACGCTGCAAAATATCAAATTATTTAAATACTCAAACAGCGACGTTTTGTTTCCAGGCCAAGCAATAGCGGCGTTTTCTACAAAACGCCGCAAAAGGTTAGAGATATAACGGCGTTTTTCTAGAAACACCACTAAATGTAAGCAATAGTGGCATTTGTACCAAAAACGCCGCAAATTTTCTAATTATTTAAATACTCAAATGGCGCCATTTTGTTTCCAGGCCAAGCAATAGCGGCGTTTTTATGAAAAACGCCACAAAAAGGAAATTGTTTCACAACTTTAACGACGCCGTTTTGGTCCTTGTATAATATTTCAATATAGAAATTATTTTATTTTGGGGTTAGTGTTTAGTGTTTATGATTTAATGTTCATGGTTTAGTGTTTATAGTGTTTTAGGTGTAGTGTGTATGGTTTAGGTTTAGGGTTTACTATTTAAGGTTTAAAGTTTATAGTTTTAGGATTTAGGATTTCTGTTTAATAGTTTAAGGGATTAGTGTTTTGGTTTTAGTGTTTAAGATTTTAGGGTTTAGGGTTTTGTATTAAAGATTTACGATTTATAATTTGGCCACACGAATTCCCAAAATTATGGTCTATGATTATGGTTTAGGGTTTACAATTTAGGGTTTACGATTTAGAGTTTATGGTTTTGGTTTTAAGGTTTTGGATTTATGGTTTAAGGTTTATATATTGGTGTGAATTTTAGGGTTTGTTTGTAGCTAAGTGTTCGTGGTCTATGGGTTTAGGGTTTACGGGCATATAGTTTAGGGTTTTGAGTTTATGGTTTAGGATTTAGGATTTATGGTTTAGGGTTTAGTAGTTAGCTTTAGGATTTAAGATTTAAGGTTTAAGGGTCTAAGGGTTTAGAGTTATAAGATAAATATAAATTATTATTTTAAAAATATATATATCAAAATGGGTTAAATCTCAAAAGCATACATTAATGGTTAACCATTGTATATATATACATTAACCCAATTATTGATATAATATTTTATCATCGTTTCTTATTTATATATTGAATACATAAATATTTATATTTATTCATTATAAAAATATATTGATGTATTTATTTTAAAATGTGTATTTTTAAAAATGCTTTATTCTCCCTTATTTATTAATTAATATTTCCATTTTATAACTTTTGTTTTAATTTTGGATCAATTTGACTTGAATCTTGTATGACACTAATTCGAGAACTCATGTGTTAGTTTATTTGTATTTTATTGTTGGTGTATATACAATTTTAAAGAAATTATAAACAATTTTAAATTTTATTGAATTTTTAAATATTAATTGGCATGGAAGGCATTAGCGGCGTTTTAAAAAACGCATAAAAGTCATGATATTTAATATAAAACGCATCGTTTTTGGTGGCGATGTTAGAATCAGTAGTGGCACTTAACCAAAAACGCCGCAATAGGTTATGTATTACCGCGCTTTAGTAAAATGCATAAATATGTATTACGCGTTAAGGAAACAAAGACCGTTTTCGTTCTAATTAGTGGCGCCTTTAATAAAACGCCACAAATATGTTCGTTTTATTGATGTTATTAGTGGCATTTTAACCCAAAACGCCACAAATTAGAGAAAAACGACTGTGTTTTTGATGATTTATTTAGTGGCGTTTATTTAAAAGCGCCGCAATAAGGATAAATTTTATGCAGAAACGGCGCCGTTCTTTTTACATCCATTTTAATTACTCAAAGACATTGTTAAGCCATTTCGTCTCTTCCCTGATTTTTGCTATCTCCCCAAATCCCTAATTTCTTCATCCCCTTTAGCATTCCCCTCCGAATCCCTAAATTGTTCTTCGATTCTATTGCAAAATACTTCCCCAACTTGATAACTTCCCCCATCAGGTATTTATTTATTGTTTTTTAGCATTTTTGATTGTGGTCCCCCAAATATTATTTATTTGATTCTCGGCATGGATTTCTATTCCAGTTTTCGTTGAGTTGATACACGGTGTTCCATCTACTGTTTTTCATTCTGAAGACTCATACAAGGCGAGGACATTCAGTTTGTTGAGTTATTATTTTCTTATTGCAGTTAATTTTGAGTTGAAAAAAATGTAGATTTATACTTCTTTTTTTTCTAAGTTAAAAGATGGAATTTTCCTTCAACCTAAGTTTTCACTTATATTTTGTGTCTGTTTACGTTTGATATATGCTTTCTGTATTTTTTCATTAGATACTGTTGGTGTTGAAGAAATTGACATGGGTTACAAAATTTTAACTTGAATCACTTTGGGATCTGTAATTTTGGACTGCTATTGAATGTTGGGGGATTTAATGGCATATGTTTTATTTGTGGTATGTTGAGTTAGTGTCCAAAACTCTCAGTGTTTCAGTACTGTCTCCTTTGATATCTTTAGCTACTAGATTAAGGAACTGTGTTTCAGGCTGTTCAGGTCTACCAGACATTGTCAATTTTTCACCTTATAAATGAAACACCACAGCCACTGGGAGTAGGCTGGCCAAGCCCCGGCTTCACCTTCCTTTGCCTTTGCCTTGGCAGTGTTTAAGCCTGCCACTGTTTCCACTTTCCCTCTTTATTAATTATATATTTTGCATTTAAACGCTATTCTCTTCACTTCTTAACTATTTTTCAATACAATTATTGGTGTCTTCTCATATTTGGCCTGGACTAGGTAAAGCATTTATCTGTTATTAATGGTAAACCAAAATCTAAACCCTTTCTTATTCTTGCTTCACTCCTGCTCCATCGTGAAACTTTACTTTCGAACATGTTTTGTTTGATCACCTCTTACTGAAATTATTTAAAGTACATACTTTGAAAATGATTAGCGAGAATGATATCATCTCGGGTTCCTTTTACAGAGACATATTGTGCTTAGATTAATTTCTCAAATTATAAAGGTAACTTGATCTCTCAAATTATTGTCTAATCCAAAGCAATAAAAATTTTGCAACCTTGATACTTAAAATGGTATAGGCCATTCTTGCTATATAAAGATTTTTATTGTAAAGAATTCTATATAAAGTTTTATGAATTCATTATGCTATATGAAATGATTGTTTTATATAAACATATATATTTATGTAGTCAGGTATTATATTTTTTAATGCAAATATAATGCTGTCTTTTCTGCAATTCACCTAAGCACTACAGAAACCATCAAAATATTATCAATAACCGTAAGTATATGTCTAGCAGCCTACTTCTTTAAGTGTCAGTGGCTCTTGAGCTAATATTATGATAAATTTCCATTTTACAAAACCGGTTCCTTGAAGAACATAGACAATCTCACATCAATCTCGTATGAGAAGAAAATGTTTCTTTTGCTTACACTGCACCTTTTTTAATGAGAAGGTTTTGCTTGCAGGAATTTATCCGTGAAGTGGACCCTGATATTATAATTGGATATAATATTTGCAAGTTTGATTTGCCATATCTTATTGAGGTAAATGAAAAATTAACTTCTGTTTTATTCTCCATGAATGTTGCTGCTGTTAGCCTTATTTTCTACTAGATACAACATTTTATTGAAGGTAAAGTATCTGTCATGGGTGTTATTCTTATAAATGATGCTGTTGTTAGCCTTATTTTCTGCTAGATTTTTTTTAACTGGGAATGGTAGCTAGCATGCAGAAACAATGAATTGTCTAATTAGATATGAAACTGAGTTAAAACATCTATTATTTAACTTTGCATTGCTTTTGAATGTGGTGGTTGATTACATGCAAAGCTAAGTTGTATTTGTGGTTTATGCTAAACCCTAAACCCTAAAACCTTAAACCATAAACACTAAACCTTAAAACCCTAAAACCCTAAACTCTAAACCATAAACCCTAAACCTTAAACCATAAACCATAAACCCTAAACTTTAAACCCTAAACCCTAAAACCATAAACCTTAAAACCTTAAAACCTTAAACCTTAAACCCTAAACCCTAAAACCTTAAACCTTAAAATCTAAAACCTTATAATCCTAAACCTTAAACCTTAAACCCTAGGTGTAACAATGCCACGTATGATGAATCTAAAAGAATACAAAACTTACCTAATTTTAAGATCAAATTTCATAACTTACATAAGTTTACGATCAAATTTCATAACTTACATAATTTTAAGTTAAGATCAAACTTCATAACTTACATAATACTTGTATAGAAAAAAATGATTCAAAGTATATAGGTTTGGAAACACGATGGGTTGCCCTATATCTCACATCGAGATATAATGGATCCTCCCTAGGTGTAACAATGCCACGTATGATGAATCTAAAAGAATACAAAACTTACCTAATTTTAAGATCAAATTTCATAACTTACATTATTTACATAACTTACATAGTACTCAGTTATATATATGATCATATCATTACTTACATAAATTATTAATTAACAATTTAGCCGTGTAATTTATTGTCAACTTTAAACTTCAACAACTACGAAATGGATAGGAGTTGGATGAAATTGTCAAGGGTAAGCAACGGCTATCAAAATGGAGTAGAAACTTTTCTGAATTTCGCATTTCAAAATGCAAGCCAAGAGAATATGATTCTTTGCCCGTGTAAGACGTGTTGCAATATTAACTGGCATTATCGTGAAGTGGTCTACGAACATCTAGTTGTTAATGGCTTTGTCCGGGGGTACAAAAAATGGTTTTTTTCATGGAGAGTGTACATCTAGTGGAGCATCTTCATCGATGAATCAGGGGTATCCTAATAGTGCTTTCAATCAGAATGTTAAAGATGAAAACATGGAAGGCATGTTGTGGGATGCTTTTAATATGTGCAGTGATGGTTTCGGGACATTTCCACCTCACTTGGGTGCAATCGATGATCATAATTTTGGTGGAAATACTTTCACTGAAACAAGAAGAAGTGTACCGGATGAACAGCCAAATGAAGAAGCGGCGAGGTTCTACACGTTACTTGGTGAAATGAATGAAGAAGCGTATGAGGGATCAAAATTTTCCAAACCGTCATTCTCAGATTCGTCTTTTCACTTGAAATATTTGGGGGTGGACCAAAAATCGTTGACAATGTTTGTTAGAGTTTCGTAAGAAATGTTCCCGTTTGCAAAAATCCCTCAATCTTCCAAAGACATGAAGAAATTGATAAAGGATTTGGGCCTTGGCTACAACAAAATTCACAGTTGCCCAAATGATTGCATATTGTATTGGGGCGATCGGATAAATCAACAGTGCTGTCATGTATGCGGCCAATCCCGTTAGATTAATAGAAATACAGAGGATGGTTATGAGGATGAACACGATACACAGTTAAGGAAGCAGCCAGTTAAGGTTTTACGATATTTTTCGCTAATACCAAGGCTTCAACGGCTTTTCATGTTGTCGAAGACAGCCGAATCAATGACGTGGCACCGTGATGGACGAATAGATGATGGGTTGTTAAGGCATCCTGCAGATTCTTTAGCTTGGAAATTATTTGACTCCAAATTTCCAAGCTTTGCAAGCGATCCTCGGAGTGTGAGGCTTGGGCTAGCATCCGATGGATTTAACCCTTACAAACTCATGAGCACAACGTGACATGATTTGGCTTTGTGGTGCTTGTTCCCTACAATTTGCCTCCATGGGTTTGCATGAAACAATCTTCTTTTATCTTGTCTATGATTATACTTGGAGAGAAAGGGCCGGGAAATGATATTGATGTATATTTGCAGCCACTTGTTGACGAGTTAAAACAACTATGGACTGGTGTTTAAACATACGATGCAATGTGAAAAGAGAACTTTAATTTACGTGCGGCTTTAATGTGGACTATTAACGACTTCTCGGCTTATGCTAATTTATCTGGTTGGAGTACCAGGGGACGTTATGCTTGTCCGTGTTGTGCTGCGCAGACATGTTCGCAATGGTTATATAATGGGAAGAAGTTCTCTTACATGGGGCATCATCGGTGGTTACCAGAAAATCATACATTTAGATTTTAGAGTGCTCAGTTTGATGGTACTGAAGAGTTCAGACCAGCTCCTTCGCAGACCGGTGGATTTGAAATATTCTTAATGTTGAAAGATATGAATTTCATTTATGGGAAGATCTAGGGATGAATGTGATGATGAATCTGATGAAGAGGATGATCCTAATGAGGCGGACTTGTAGAAAAAAAGAATTGCCTTATTGGGAGCATCAGATTTTACGTCATAATCTTGATGTCATGCACATAGAGAAAAATGTCTGCGAGAACATCATTGGGACTATTTTGAATGTCGATGGAAAATCAAAAGATAATCTTCAGAGTCAACTTGATTTAGTCCATATGGGAATTCAGCGTGAGCTTCATCCCCGAGCACTTCTGAATATGAAATATCGGTTGCCGCTTGCTATTTTTTCAATGTCGAAGACGGAGAAAGAATTGTTCTGTACGGTGTTGAAGGATATAAATGTCCCGGATGCGTATGCATCAAATATATCGCGATGTGTGAGTCTTAAGGATCAAGACTATATGGCTTAAAACCGCATGACTATCACATCTTGATGCAAGACTTCTCGCCAGCCATATGCGGTCAGATGTCGAAAAAGGTGACGGCTCCTATAATTGAACCGTCAATATTATGAAAGGCATTTGTGGTGAAGTTTTGAATGTTCAAGAATTAGAGAGACTACAAGACCGAGCCGCATTGACTTTATGCAATCTGGAGAAGATATTCCGCCTTCCTTCTTCACTATTATGGTGCACTTTTAATTCATCTCCGCGTGAAGCACTTCTTGGTGGACCCATTTTCTATCGATGGATGTATCCCATTGAAAGGTCTTAATTTATTTACAAAATATTCCTTCATTCAGCTCAATGCCCATAATAGTTGCAACTTTTGATAATGTTGTATACCGTGTTTAGGTTTCTTTCCAAATTAAAGTCATACTGCCGCAATAAGCGTTATCCGGAATGATCAATTGCCGAGGGCTACTTGGCGGAGGAATGTATGACTTTCTGCTCGAGGTATTTGGAAGATGTTGAAACAAGAATGAATGAACAAGTAGAAATGTTGGGCTCATAGATCATAATTTGGCGAAACTTATTTATTTCAAAGTTTGGAGAACCGATCGAGAAAGTCAAAATTACAGAATTAGACGATAGATCGTGGGTCCAAGCACATCGATACATTCTTTTTCATCACGATTCAATGGAACCATTTCGAAGTAAGTTCTAGAATTTGATAAATACTCATCAATTATAATTATTTGTCTTCTAACAACGTAAAATCTTTTTTTACCGTAGTGAGTACAAACATATATTGAGAGCTCGTTCACGATCTAGAAGATTAAATCAACGAGAAATTAATAAGTTGTTCGCAGAATCATTCCATGAATGGTTAAGCCAAATGGTCTGCAATTTAAATTTTCATTGACAAGTAATAATGTTTTCTCATAACATTCATAATTACTCGATTTACTTTTGACTCAATAGGTTTGGAGTTGAAATGAAGTAGAAGACGACGTTAAATGGCTTTCACAAGGTCCAAACAGAATAGTTAAAAGATATACTGGCTTCCTCATCAACAGATTCAGATTTCATACAAGGTATCCCAAGAGATTGAGGAGAACCCAAAATTGCGGAATTGTTGTTAATTCTTTGATTACAAGTTATGCTAGTGCTAGGGACAGTAATCTGGTCGAGGGGAATTTGGAATATTACGGACTTATTACTGACATCATTGAGTTGGATTATTACGGCAATTGCAAAGTTGCCTTATTTCGAGGTGATTGGGCTGATGTGAATACGGCACGCGGAATTAAAAACGATCAATATGACTTTACAATGGTGAATTTCTCTCGATTGATTCACACCAGAGAACAACTGATGGATGAGCCGTATGTGTTTTCTTCTCAAGTTAAATAAGTTTTTTACTCCGAAGATCCAACTGATGAGGGTTGGTACGTTGTTCTTCAAAACACCCCTAGAGACTTGTTCGACATTGGCAGTGGAAGTAGAGATGACATAGTCGAAAGATCAGAAACTTTGCCTTTTCCAGAACAAGACTTAAACTAAAATATCCCTAGTACTAGTCAACAATTTCAATGGGTTCGTCAGGATGTGGACGAAGATATTTACGAAATATGATGTAGTAAGATTTAACGATTTATTATTTATATGTTATATTATAATTTTCATGTTGGTCATGTTACATAATTTAACTGTTTTAAATGTCCTATTATTGTTGTTATTTGTTACTAAAATTTTGAACTATTTTATGTGTATTGCAGGGAAAATGCCTAGAAGACGATTACGAGGTTTAAATATTGTCCGGAGTACTCCAAATCCAGAAGAAGTAAATAGTGGACAAGATACAGTTGTTGGATCTTCTACTCTGCCGGACATAGATGACGAGCATAGACAAATCCAAAGTAATGTTAAGTTTATTTTACATGCATGTTGAATTTTATTATTGATTCATTTTTCAATTTTAATATAGTAATATATCATTTTTCAGCTGAGGGTGGTGGGACGAGCAGAGCTCAGGGACGTACATTACTTACAGATTTATACGACTTAGAGCCTACCTACCGTGTTCAAGTAAGGAGAAACAATCATGGCCAGCCTATCGGATCTGAAGCTCGACTGTTGGTAGGCTATTTGGGCATTATAGCACGAAATGCGAATATGTTGCCCATTAACTACGAATCATGGCATCACGTGCCTGATGCCAACAAAAATCAGGCTCTCCATAATATTAAGGTAATAAAAGGTGAATGTAATTTATAATACTTTAATTTAACCTTCATTTATATTTACTTTTTAAAAAAAAATTTCTAGGGTAAATTTGATTTAGAGGTCTCCGATGACTATGTTAAGAAGACGTTGGGTAAAAAATGGAGAGACAATAAAAGCACCCTAAAAAAACAATATTTTAAGAAAGACATAAGCCTCGAAGAAAAATTGCGAAATGTCCCGCCGAGAATGTTGAGGTACCAATGGGAAGATCAAGTTAGATTCTGAAATTCAAAGAAATAAGAGGTATTACGTACTTTCAAAGTCTTATAAATTTTTTGGTTTATCGTATATATTATATACATAATTCAAATTCCATTATGTAGGATCGTGAGCGAGTTGGAACAAATAGCGATGAAACAACATTTCACGCATTACGACGGAGTTCCGAAGTTTTGCTCGTGTAGTGAGGCCGAGGTATTATAATTTATTACTTCTTTCAAATATTAATTACATTATACTATTAAATTATATTTTTCTACTATAATGTAGGAAGTTTCGTCAGGTCAAAAAGTTAGACGTCTTTAGCTTTTTGACATTACGCATAGGAAGAAGGATGGATCTCCGATGACATCTGAGGCTGTAGAAATTTTGGTATATTTACTTAATAAAATTTGATTTATTATAAATATTTATAATGTTTAATTACAATAGTTTAATTCATCGTTTATAGTTGTAAATTTATAATTTTAAGTTATGTTCCATTCCTTTTTATTATATATTTCGTTTCTAACTTTTTTATTGATTTATTAGGATAAACTAAAGGAGAAGAAGGCGGAGTATGAAGCGGTTGCTTCGTCTGACAGTTCTGTTAATCTCGAGGAGATTGATAACAGAATTATTGCTGATGTTTTGGGTCCTGAAAGGTACGACTGCTTCGATTGATAGTTTTGTTAATCTTGAGTATATTTATAACAAAATTATCACTAATGTTTTGGGTCTTACAAGGTATGGTCGGGTTCGATGTCAAGGATCAGGTGTTACCCCGACTCAATATTTTGGATCCGGCTCCCGGCAATACATGCCTTCCTAAGTCAATCTCGTCTTCAAGTTCGAGACCGAAAGACCGATATCTCTCGATGGAAGCGAGCACACCGAGCAAATTTCTCACCTTAGAGCGAAGCAAGCAATGAGGAAGGCGGAACATATTGCTCAACTTAGAGCGGAGGCAAAGAAGCACGGAGGCAGAAAGAACAAAAGTATGAAGAACTCCACTCATCGGATGCGCTTGTTCCAATGAGCGATGCAGAGGCCGCCTCTTAGACATTTGTTTTATTGTTATAAGATTTTTTTAACATTGTTACGCTTAACATTATTGTAAAATTTTTGAATTATTATTCATTTATTAATAAATATCATATATCTTTTATTAAATTTGAAGTATCGCTTAGATTTAATGCTTTTATTCTTGCCTTGGGTTGGAATTATATGCAATTCTCATTGCTTTTTGGTTGGTTTTTAATGCGGGAGGGTAGGATATTGCGAAAAATAGCACAACAAATTTGTGCAAATTAGCGGCGTTTATTGCGAAAAATGCCACTAAAAGACTAGACCTTTAGTGACGCTTTTCTAAGAAACGCTAAAAGACAACACTTTAGCGGCGTTTCTTAGAAAAGCGCCGCTAAAGGTCCTGGTCTTTTGGCGTTTCTTAGAAAAGCTACGCTAAAGGTCTAGTCTTTAGCGGCGTTTATAGAAAAGCGCGCTAAAGGTCCGGTCTTTAGCGACGTTTCTTAGAAAAGCGCCGCTAAAGGCCCGGTCTTTAATGGCTTTTTAGAAAAGCGCCGCTAAAGGTCAAGACTTATAGCGGCATTTTTTCAATAAACGCCGCTAACTTTTATGGGCGTGTTTTAGCGGCTTTTTTGTGTATTAGTGGCGCTTAAAAACGCCGCTAAAAGCCATAAAAATGCCGCTAAAAAGTCTGCTTTGGTGTAGTGTAATGATATAGTACAAAACTTAAGAAAAAAATATGGATGTAAATATAGTAGATATAAAATACTAATAATAATAATAATAATAATAATAATAATAATAATAATAATAACAACAACAATCGATAAATGAAATGATAAAGAAAAGGTATATATATACATATACAGATAATAAATAATAAGAATAATAATAAAGTAGTAAAACAAAAAATAATAAAGTAAGAAATAATAATAATCAAGTAAGAAAGATTATGTTTACAAAAAAATAAATAAAATGATAATAGTAATAATACATAGTAATAGTAATAATAAGATGAAAATAATACAACATAATATAATTTTAAATGTAATAATAAGGTTAAAATGATTAATGATAAAAAATAGTAACAATAATGACAATGGTAATAATAGGAAATAATAATAGTAATACTTAATAATAATAGTAAATATAATGATAGTAAGAACAAAAATAAAAATAGCTAAAATGTGAAGAATAATGTTTAAAATAATCATTAAATACAATATAATAATAATGGTACAAAATCAAGATTTAAATCAGCAATAATAAATATAATAATAACATAAGTATATAATAACAAAAATAATATTAAAGGTAATTAATTTAATAGTGAAATAGTCAAAATAATCAAAAAAGGACTAAAATCGAATTGCGAACGGATTTTTGGGAAAAATCTGAAATAAAATAAGAAGCAAAGGACCTATTTGAAGTGCGCAGATTATATGGGGGACTAAAACGGGCAATAGCCAATTCCCTCCGAAACACGCAGCAACAAAGGGACCGAAATGGAATCGGGATAAAATTCGAGGCCAAAATTAAAACAATTGGAAACTTGATTGTAAAATCAGAAAAGGAAGAGGGACTACACCCATAAATACCCTTTTTTTAGGCAAAACACGCGGATCTTCGAGTAGGCAGGTCGGATGGGGCCGGGCCAGGTAAAACGATGTCTTTTTGGGGCTTAAGGACGCCGATCAAAACGGCGTCGTTTCGTGCGCCTATAAATGGTAAAATTTTTCTAAAAAACCCTCATTTTCACCGCCTATTTCTTTCTTTTAAAATTTTAACCTTTCTTTTTCTCTCTAGGGTCCGCTTCATCTTGCCATTCCCGATCTTCTTCATTGTGGGCTCATCATGATGTCTTAAAAGACACGGCAATCGAGTCAAAAGGTAAGATTTTTTGTGTTTTTTATTTCTTTTAAATGATAATATATATATATATATATATATATATATATCGAAGATAGAAAGTAACAAAAACTTCAAAATAAAAGAAAAGAAAATCACCTCTCGCCTTCGCTTTGATTTTTAGTAGATTTCTATGTTTTTTGCTTTTTTGTGTGTTTAATCTGCTTGCTATTCCTGATCTTGTCTTTTGTTTGAACCTCTCTATTTTTATTAATTTAAAAAAAAAGACCCTTACAATCGATTTATAACTGGCTTTTATAGCCATTGTTTACAAGCTTTCAGTCACTTTTATTTTTAATACTGCAGGTACACTTGGGGGCGGTCTTGAGCCTTTGTGATTGGTGGACAAGACTTCATGACGCAGAGGGCAAGTGGAGGGCAGGGTTAGAAGGCAGGGCAAGTGGGGGCTAGGCTGCGGCGCCACTTGCCTTAAGGTTTTTTTTCTTTTTGTTTTTCTGTTTTAGGTATTAGGCTATTTGGGTTTGGGCTTGTTGTTTTAGGCTCTTGATTTTGGGTAATGGGATAGTCTGATGTTTGTTTGGGTTTTAGGTGTTATTGGGCCTGGCAAATTATGGGTCTTACAGCTGCCCCTCTTTGCTCGTTGTCATGTAACGGGAACAGAGCGAAGACATAAAGAAGGCCTGAATTTGCCCGGATTCACTGAGTCTGGGTTCTTCAGTGCTCTTATTCTTCATATAGCCTCATTCCAATCCACTGCATCTTATTTCTTTGATCCACTCCACCGCCACTTCAGATAGATAAGACCTGTAGCTTCAATTTTCTCCTGCTGTAACTTCAAAGAAATAAGGATTGGTCCTCATTGTTAACTCAGAGAGACGGGATTTGTAATCTCAACCTACTCCACGGGAACTTCGAGGAAATAGAAATTCATGGAGAATAGATTCGTAGTCTCCATCTTCTCTACTAAAACTTCAAAGAAATAAGGATTGGTCCTTATTGTTAACTCAGGGAGACGAGATTTGTAATCTCAACCTACTCCACGGGAACTTCGAGGAAATAAGAATGCAGGGAGAATAGATTCGTGATTTTGCTCTACTTCGTTGCAACTTCAGAGGTACGAGAATTGGTGCTTCGATCGGCTCCATTGTGATCTCAGTGGGAACCGTTTCCACGGCTGGTCAGGAAGATAGGATGATCATGTTCCACTACTGTTTAGGGCAATAGGATCTACAAATTTTTTACCCATTCAACTACTAGTCAAGGACATAGGACAGTGGCTTAAATCATGTTTCCTACTGTTTAGGAAGATAGGATTTACCTTCGATCTTGCCCCACTACTGGTTAGGGCGACAAGATCTACAATTTTTAACCGATTCCACTACTGGTCAGTGGCAATAGGATGGTCTTCAACCTATTCCACTGCTGGTCAGTGGCAGTAGGATAATCTTTAACCTATTCCACTGCTAGTCGGTGGCAATAGGACAATCTTCAACCTATTCCACTGCTGGTCGGTGGCAATAGGACAATCTTCAACCTATTCCACTGCTGATCAGTGGCAATAGGATGGTCTTCAACCTATTCCACCGCTGGTCAGTGGCAATAGGACAATCTTCAACCTATTCCACTGCTGGTCAGTGGCAATAGGACAATCTTCAACCTATTCCACCGCTGGTCAGTGGCAATAGGACGATCTTTAACCTATTCCACTACTTGTCAGTGGCAATAGGATTGTGGATCCGTCGATGTTACTACATTGTCCTCTAGGGAACCTGTCCTGTAGAATCGGTTTCGTATGCTCATATTTATGCGAAATGATTAGGATGCTATGATCGGAAAGAATCTAACGCTCCTAGCTGAATGTATTATGGGAACCATTTGCGTGAATGCAGAATGTCATGAGAATGATCCCCTATTAGGATGCACTGATCGGAATGAATCAAATTCTCCTACCTAAATGATATTATGGATGATATTTGCATGAATGCAGGATGTCATGAGAATAATCTCTTTTTAAAAGCTTAGGGCTGTAATTGCTCGTTCGCTCGTCAAGGTCACGGCACGGACGCAATATCTTATCAGATATCTTTGACAGAGAATCTGGGGAAATAGTCTTGATTTTACGACTCCTCTTCCTCAAATGTTTCCAACCCCTAGATGTGGTGGTTCTAGACAATGATCTGTTTGTGTTCTACAATTGCTTAGAGGCATCCAGAGTAATAGGCAGAACTCCTTTTAAGAAAGCATTATGGGTCTATTGACCGTTATTTCAATTGCAAACAGCTTAAAAGATTTAAATGATAAATAACAATGGAATTTATGAATAATGGAATTGGATTAATCAAAAAAAGCAAACATTATTGGAATACAAATAATGGGTAAAAAGAAAAAGTAGGTGCCCCAGATATAGCAGCTTGAGCTCCACTATCCAATCCTTCCGAAGATTATTTTGAGCTGAATAGATGTTGGGAGATTGCAGTGTTTTGTAGATGTTCTGAGGTGTAACATTCCTCCTTTTTGCTAATTCTGAGACAACAAAATTGTCACATACCTCTTTTTTCGTTAGAATTTGAGCCGCCATTGTCGGGTTTTCGACTCAAAAACCCCTTTGGTCTCAAAGCGCTCTTTACGGGTTTTCGCTTTGGCCTCTCCGCTTTTTATTTTATTTTATTTTATTTTATTTTATTTTTTATTTTTTTATTTTTTTAGGTCTTAAAGCACCCTTTGCGGGTTTTCACTTTAGCCTTTTCCTTCTTCAAGCACAATACTTCTTGACTAAATCCAAATTTATAGGACCATCTATCTCGGCCAAGATCAGTGCTCCTCCAGAGAAAGCCTTTTTCACCATGTAAGGTCCTTCCCAATTTGGCATTCATTTCCCTCTGAAATCCTTTTGTATTGGGAGGATCTTTTTCAAAACTAAGCCTCCCTCGTGGAATTCTCTTGGGCGCACCTTTTTGTTGTACGCTTGCATCATTCACTTTTGGTTCATCTAACCATGACGGATAGCTTTCAACCTCTTCTCCTCAATCAAATTCAACTGATCATATCGATCCTGGATCCATTCTTCTTCGTCTAATTTCAGTTCGAACAAGACTCGAAGAGACGGGATTTTAACTTCGATGGGTAAAATTGCCTCTATTCCGTAAACCAGTGAGAAAGGAGTTGCCCTGGTGGAGGTTCTGACCGATGTTCGATAGGCGAAAAGGGCAAATGGTAACTTTTCGTGCCAATATTTGTAGGTCTCAGTCATTTTCCCCACTATCCTTTTGATGTTGTTATTAGCTGCTTCTACGACACCGTTCATCTTTGGGCGATATGGTGACGAATTGTGATGTTTGATCTTGAATTGTCTGCATACCTCTACGATCATGTTGTTGTTCAAGTTTAATGCATTATCAGATATAATCCTCTCAGGCATTCCATATCGACATATGATTTCCTTTTTTAAGATCTTGTTGACTGCTGATTTTTTCACATTAGCATATGAAGTGGCCTCTACCCATTTGGTGAAGTAATCGATTATCACGAAGATGAACCGATGTCCATTGGAAGCTTTTGGAGAGATTGGTCCAATGACGTCCATGCCCCACATAGAAAAAGGCCATGGGGAGGTCATAACATGTAGAGGTGAAGGTGGTACAAGAATCTTGTCCACATAAATTTGGCACTTATGACATTTCTTAGTATAATCAATGCAATCTCTTCCCATGGTAGACCAATAATACCAGAATCTCATGATTTGCCTAGCCATTGCGAAACCATTGGCATGTATTCCACAAACACCCTCATGGACTTCTTCTAGGATCTGCTTAGCCTCGGCGGCATCCACACACCTCAATAGTACTTGATCCTTTCTTCTTTTGTATAGAACCTCTCCGCCCAAGACATAGTCACAGGCTAGTCTTCTCAGCGTCCTTTTATTAGTTTCAGTTGCTTGATTGGGGTATTTATGATTTTTCACGTATTGCAGTATATCGTGGTACCAAAGGTGATCATTTTGCTCCTCTTCTTCCATTTTGCTCCTTTTACAATTATCTCTTTTATACTTAAACTCGAATTGAATTAAATCTTGTGTTGCTAGCGTAAACTGTCTCGATCTGTACTCTCTCAACACGAGGAGAGGAGCATACCCGACAGCTCCCCATATTCTTAGCAGAGGAACCCAGTCAAAATCTCCACACCGGTATAAGATCTCGTTAGGAACCATCAAAGGAGCCCTCCATTCTATATCTTCTTCTTGCAGGTTTTGCAAAATCATCATCCAATTTTCTTCTGTAAGACCGTCTTGCCTTGGCGTGGCTGCTAACTCTTTCAGCGAAGAATAGTCCTCGGAGAAGATTCGACACAATACCTTTTTCGCTTTCCAAAAGTGACTGTGGAACCATGCTAGTAAGAGTTGTGCGCAACCGGTGAATCTTCCTTTGCTTGCTCTTCAGCATGTGCTTAGGGACCTGAAAGTTTCGACTAGAATTGCAGGAACGGGTGTGACTCTTCTATCCAATCTTTCAAATAAGTCAGAGACCGCCTCGTCTATATGCCCTAGAGCTTTAGGGAAGATAATCAGTCCATAAATGCTCAAAGCAAAAATATCAACCCTTTTCTTCACATTAGGATGCGCTATGATCAAATCCCTTAAATTTTTCCAAGGGATGCACTTGCAATCTCCCTTTTGTTTTATCCGGGCTGTAACCCACTGCTCGCTCATCTCCGTAATATTCATCAGCTTTTTTAATAATGTGAGGACATTAACAGATCTCACATAAACTTTGTTAGTTTGAATCTATGGGAAACGGAGCAAAGCTGTGTACTCTTCTATAGTAGGTACCAAGTCCACTTTCCCAAAAGTAAAGCAACTATAAGCAGGGTTCCAAAACTGGGCTATAGCTCGGAATAAGTGCTGGTCTACCTTGATATCAAGTAGATAAGGCAGATCATCGTAATGATAGAAGAACAGTTGTCTGATCTCGTTGTCCCATTGACTCCATATTTTTTCCATCTGTTGAAGATTATTTTGGGTTACACTGATACGTGTGAAGTCCCACAATTCTGACACATACCCTTCTGTAAGACTATCACCTTTCTCTTGCTGCACTGTCTCGGCCCATATTCGGACGGCCGCATTTTCCTTCACTTTATCAAGAAGCCCCTTTTCCATGACAAGATATCTATTTAGGAATAGAATATGAATCAACACCTTTTTGATGAATATGCCATGCAAAAATAAAAATGAAGCAAGTCAGTATTTCATACACAGTAAGCAGAGAATAAAATACCTAATCGGGTAACCACTAGGATTTGGCATGGCTCTACCTAGGGTGGTTCTTAAGGCTCGCTATATGAGGTTTGGTTCTAGAGTAAATGTACACTGAAACAGCAGGTTCCGTGATCCTCACCCATTATAGGTTCATATGGACTGAGTTCAGTTCAGAGGGATACATTTTCCTATGGCTGCACGGAGATGAAAATCTCACGAAGACATAGGTACGGATGTATCCTGAAAGCGATCCACTATCCTGCACGGAGGTGAAGACCTCACGAAGGAATAGTTTCTCACTCCCACTTAAAAGGGTGTAACCGAGCTGACATGTAATGCAATGTGCAGAGAAAAAATCAAACCAGAGAAACGAACCAAAATGATAAAAGTCGTAACAAAGATGAATGACTTGTAGCAAAAGGATCGTATATTTGAAACAAGTTTTCAATTTTGACAAAAAGACAAAAAGTAATCAACTCGTGGCTTGTCTCTCTTTTTTGAAGTCCCCAGTGGAGTTGCCAAGCTGTCGTAACCATTTTTTTTAAAAAAAGGGGATCGATTTTGGTTTTTAAAATGCAAATAAAACGGGAGTCGCCACCGATCTTTATTTGGTGTGATCGGATCACCTTCGTTTTAATAAAACGTTTTGGTTTACTAAAACAATGTTTTTCTTGGTCTGCGAAGTTTTGAAAATCAGGTTCAGGAGTCGGTTACGTGCGAGGAAGGGTTAGCACTCTCGTCACGCCCAAAATCTATACCAAATTGATTAGTAGATGTCTTAATGTCAGAAATTTGAAACGGTTTTACAATACGGATCCTTTAGAAAATGTTTGGATAATTTGGACTGGAATTTGAGACTTCTTTGTTCCGAGAGGATACAAACATCACATCCAGCACGTTAGGACATGATATTTTAAACCTTCGTGATCAAAGCTATCTCATGATTTATGAAACTAATAAAAGGATGTTTAGTTATTTAGTCAAACGAAAAATCGCAACCCAGCACGTTAGGGCACTATTCCCTGAATTTCTAAACGCAAAACATTGCCTTATTTAAAAATATTTTAATGGAATATAATACTTTTGCAAGATGTATTTTTTGTTTAAAAACGTTAAATACAGAAAATAAATATAGATGTTTGGGTTAAAAGTAGATTTCTTTGTTCCGAAAGGATACAAACATCACATCCAGCACGTTAGGACACAATATTTTAAACCCTCGTGGTCAAAGTCATCTCATGATTTATGAAGTTTGTTGAAAAGGATGTTAGGTTATTTAGTCAAATGAAAAATCGCAACCCAGCACGTTAGGGCACTATTCCCCGAATTTTTAAATACGAAACATTGCCTTATTTTAAGACCTTTAGATGAAATATAGTAATTTTACAAAATGTATAGTATCGCGTTAAACTAGGAAAATAAGCATAGAGGTTTGAGTCAAAATTTGAGATTTCTTTGTTACGAAAGGATATAAACATCGCATTCAGCACATTAGGACACGATATTTTAATCTCTCGTAATCAAAGTCGTCCCATTTTTTATTAAGTTTCGTAAAAAGGATGTTAGGTTATTTAGTTAAACGGAAAATCGAAACCCAACACGTTAGGATACTATTCCCCGAATTTCTAAATACAAAACATTGCCTTATTTAAAACCTTTAGATGAAATATGATGGTTTTACAAAATGTATTTTGTTTAACGATATGGTACAAAACTTAAGAAAACAAATATGGATGTAAATATAGTAGATATAATAATAATAATAATAATAATAATAATAATAATAATAATCGATCAACGAAATGATAAAGAAAAGGTATATATACATATACGAGATAATAAATAATAAGAATAATAATAAAGTTGTAAAATAAAAATAATAAAGTAAGAAATAATAATAATCAAGTAAGAAAGATTATGTTTACAAAAAATAAATAAAATGATAATAGTAAGAATACATAGTAATAGTAATAATAAGATGAAAATAATACAACATAATATAATTTTAAATGTAATAATAAGGTTAAAATGATTAATGATAAAAATAGTAACAATAATGACAATGGTAATAATAGGAAATAATAATAGTAATACTTAATAATAATAGTAAATATAATGATAACAAGAACAAAAATAAAAAAAAAAAAGCTAAAAATGTGAAGAATAATGTTTAAAATAATCATTACATACAATATAATAATAATGGTACAAAATCAAGATTTAAATCAGCAATAATAAATATAATAATAACATAAGTATATAATAACAAAAATAATATTAAAGGTAATTAATTTAATAGTGAAATAGTCAAAATAATAAAAAAGACTAAAATTGAATTGCGAACGGATTTTTGGGAAAATCAAATAAAATAAGAAGCAAAGGACCTATTTGAAGTGTGCGGATTATATGGGGGACTAAAATGGGCAATAGCCAATTCCCTCCAAAACACGCAGCAATAAAGGGACCGAAATGGAATCGGGATAAAATTCGAGGCCAAAATTAAAACAATTGGAAACTTGATTGTAAAATCAGAAAAGGAAGAGGGACTGCGCCCATAAATACCCTTTTTCTGGCAAAACACGCGGATCTTCGAGTAGGCGGGTCGGATGGGGTCGGGCCAGGTAAAACGACGTCGTTTTGGGGCTTAAAGACACCGGCCAAAACGGCGTCGTTTCGTGCGCCTATAAAAGGTAAAATTTTTCTAAAAAACCCTCATTTTCACCTACCTGTTTCTTTCTTTTAAAATTTTAATCTTTCTTTTTCTCTGCAGGGCGCCGCCCGATCGTCTTCCGTCAGGGCTCACGTCGTCAAATCTTGATACCACTGACAGTTGAGCTCTAAATGGTAAGATTTTTTTTGTGTTTTTATTTCTTTTTAAATGATAATATATATATATATATATATATATATATATATATATCGAAGATAGAGAAGTAACAAAAACTTCAAAAATAAAAGAAAAGAAAATCACCTCTCGCCTCCATTTCGATTTTTAGTAAATTTCTATGTTTTTTGCTTTTTTGTGTGTTTAATCTGCTTGCTATTCCTGATCTTGGCTTTTGTTTGAACCTCTCTATTTTTATTGATTTAAAAAAAAAAGGACCCTTACAATCGATTTAGAACTGGCTTTTATAGCCATTGTTTACAAGCTTTCTGTCACTTTCATTTTTAATGCTGCAGGTACACTTGGGGCGGTGCTGAGCACTGTGGCGGTGGATAAGACTTGCGATGCAGAGGGCAAGTGGGGGCTAGGCTGCGGTGCCACTTGCCTTAGGGTTTTTTTTTTTATTTTTTACATTTTAGGTATTAGGCTATTTGGGTTTGGGCTTGTTGTTTTAGGCTCTTGATTTTGGGTAATGGGATAGTCGATGTTTGTTTGGGTTTTAGGTGTTATTAAATGGGCAAATTATGGGTCTTACACTGCCCTCTTTGCTCGTTGTCATGTAACGGGAACAGAGCGAAGACATAAAAAAGGCCCAAATTTGCTCGGATCCACTGAGTCTGGGTTCTTCGATGCTCTTATTCTTCATATAGCCTCATTCTAGTCCACTACATCTTATTGCTTTGATCCACTCCACCGCCACTTCAGAGAGATAGGACCTGTAGCTTCAATTTTCTCCTGCTGTAACTTCAAAGAAAAAAGGATTGGTCCTCATTGTTAACTCAGGGAGACGGGATTTGTAATCTCAACCTACTCCACGGGAACTTCGAAGAAATAGGAATTCAGGGAGAATAGATTCATAGTCTCCATCTTCTCTACTGAAACTTCAAATAAATAAGGATTGGTCCTTATTGTTAACTCAAGGAGACGAGATTTGTAATCTCAACCTACTCCACGGGAACTTCGAGGAAATAAGAATGCAGGGAGAAGAGATTTTTGATTTTGCTCTACTTCGTTGTAACTTCAGAGGTACGGGAATTGATGCTTCGATCGGCTCCATTGTGATCTCAGTGGGAACCTTTTCCATGGCTGGTCAGGAAGATAGGACGATCATGTTCCACTACTGTTTAGGGTAATAGGATCTACAAATTTTTTACCTATTCAACTACTGGTCAAAGACATAGGACGGTGGCTTAAATCATGTTTCCTACTGTTTAGGAAGACATGATTTGCCTTCGATCTTGCCCCACTACTGTTAGGGCGATAA
Organism: Gossypium rotundifolium; assembly: GCA_025506655.1. NCBI lineage: Eukaryota > Viridiplantae > Streptophyta > Magnoliopsida > Malvales > Malvaceae > Gossypium > Gossypium rotundifolium. Next base: position 136,898,425 of record CP106728.1, read on the forward strand.
GATCTACAATTTTCAACCTATTCCTTTGCATTGGTCAAGGCAATAGGATGGTCTTCAACCTATTCCACCGCTGGTCGGGTGGCGGTGGGACAATCTTCAACCTATTCCACTTTGGGTCGGTGGCAATGGACAATCTTCAACCTATTCCACTTTGCTGGTCGGTGGCAATAGGACAATCTTCAACCTATTCCACTCGGTCGGTGGCAATAGGACAATCTTCAACCTATTCTACTGCTGGTCAGTGGCAATAGGATGGTCTTCAACCTATTCCACTGCTGTCAGTGGCAATAGGACAATCTTCAACCTATTCCACTGCTGGTCAGTGGCAATAGGACAATCTTCAACCTGTTCCACTGCTGGTCAGTGGCAATAGGATTGTGGATCCGCCGATGTTACTACATTGTCCTCTAGGGAGCCTATCCTGTAGAATCGGTTTCATATGCTCATATTTATGTGAAATTATTAGGATGCTATGATCGAAAAGAATCTAACGCTTCTAACTGAATGTATTATGGGAACCACTTGCGTAAATGCCAAATGTCATGAGAATGGTCCCCTATTAGGATGCACTGATTGGAATGAATCAAATGCTCCTAACTAAATGATATTATGGATGATATTTGCATGAATGCAGGATGTCATGAGAATGATATCTTTTTAAAAGCTTAGGGCTATAATTGCTCGTTCGCTCGTCAAGGTCACATCACAGACGTAATATCTTGTCTGATATCTTTGACAGAGAATCTAGGGAAATAGTCATGATGTAACACCCCAAACCCGGCCCAAACACTACAACCGAATCTGGTATGTCACTAAGAAAATTTTGTAAAACATGTTGTATTTTTAAAAAAAATATTTTTAAAATGTTCAACCTTTTATTCGGGAAAAATTAATAGTTAATGGATTAAATAAAATAAGCCTTTATGAATTAAAACCCAAATTTAAATACATGCCTTAGTTCAATTAAAATAAAATTTAAGTAACTAAAATAATAAAACCCATAATAAAACAAAGTATAAACTAGTGGCCCATGGCCTTATTACAACTAGATTTAAAACCCATTAAATAAAAATATAAAACAATAACTAGAATCTTTTTTGCTGAATCCAAATGTTCTTTTGCATGGCCACCTTGCGCTCCTCTCCAGCCCAGTCCGATGCACTAAGTGCTACCTGAAATATTAATTAATTGGTTGAGTCGCGAGACTCAGTGTGCAACCCTCATACACCATTAGATTTGGGCCTTAGCCCCAAAAAATAGAATAAACAGTTTAATATACATAATAAAAATTATGCAGCCCCAACCCAAATCCTAGGTTTTCATCCGCTACACGCCCTCGTACCAGCCATTCACACCATTGGTGATTTCTACAATCAACCCACACCGCTACACGCCTTGATGGCAGTCATGCTTCTCATAATCAAATCATGGCCGTAGCCACTACAACAGATCACGGCAAAAGCCGCTACAATAGATCACGGTAAAAATTGCTACAACAGATCACGGTAAAAACCGCTACAACAGATCACGGTAAAAATCGCTACAACATATAACTTCCTCCTTTCATCAAACCCAACCCCATGCAATCACAGAAAATCAATATACTTATATCATTTAATCAGAACATTCACTTAGAATAACAGGGATCACTAACCTGGTGATTTGCCCTTACCTTATTTGGGTTTCCATCATTATGCCGGGATTTCGGCATTTATCAAAACATATAAGACTTATAAACATGTATTTAATAAACAGATCTAGATGGTGTGGAAGTGTTACACACATGATTTCGCAAAATCCAATATTCTTAGTCGATATCCTTGTTATCTCGATCTACAACTTTGCTCAAAAGCCGAAAAGATGTGATAATAGGGCCTTTCCTATATTCGGTCATGGTTAGTGTTCTACCCGATTTCATATATTAAAAATAATCCAATCTCCTTACCTTTAAATCCCAAAAATAACACGACTTGAGTGTTAATGGTCTTTGACCTAGAGATCTAAGCGTTGGACTCCTCTTCAGACCCCAAAATGCCGAAAATAAGAAAAACATTCGATTAGTCACTAAATAGCCATTCGGCTAGGGACTTTGAAAAATCGGAGAAATATTGAAAACTTAAAATCGACACATACCTATTGATTTCTTCAAAATTTTGGCACAAATAGGTACTCCAGAATGATTTCAGCACACACACAGAAAACTAGATCTCACGTTTTCGGCTTTTAGAAAATCTAAGTGAGGTGTTTCGACTTTTAGGGATTAGAAGAAAAATAACAATAGAGGTTAAAAGATTCGACCAACCAGGAAATTTTAGAGAGGAAGAAAGGGTGAAGAAAATGGTGGTTTTCGGCTTTTGAGAGGAAGAAGATGAGAAAAGAAAATAAAAGAAAGGCTTCCAAAATTTCGGCACACCCCCTCTTCATATAGAAAACCGATTCCCCTATTTAGCAGAGATTGATTTTCGGCCAACACTGCCACGCATGATAGCTCCTATCCCTTTTCCCTTATCTTAATCTATTATCTCCTCAAAAATATTCTTTATTTGCTTATTATCCTTAAAGACTAAATCTCTAAATAATAGCCTTTATCTGCTTATTATCTACATAGAATAAATATAATAAAATTCCCAAAAAATAGCCTTGTGCCGTCCCCCCTTACTCAATTAAGTGTCGAAAATGGCCTACAACCATGGGCTCCTTGCGGCCAAAACTTGGGCCTCTTTAACTGTTAATGACGCCACCTTCAAATAATTTAACCAAAGCCTTTGCCTAATCCTGAGCCCAATTTGGACCCCTATCACTTAAATTAACATATTAAACATATCCTTACATTAAACGCATAGGCCCAAAAATTTAGGATGTTACACATGATTTTAGACTCCTCTTCCTCGAATGTTTCCAACCCCTAGGTGTGGTGGTTCTAGACAATAGTCCTTTTTCACGTTCCTACGCTGTTTAGAGGCTTCTAGAGTAATAGGTAGAACTCCTTTTATGGAAGCATTATGGGTCCATCGACCGTTATTTCAATTGCAAACAGCTTAAAATATTTAAATGATGAATAATAATGGAATTTATGAAGAATGGAATTGGATTAATCAACAAAAGCAAACATTATTGGAATACAAAAAATGGGTAAAAAGAAAAAGTAGGTGCCCCAGATATCGCAGCCTGAGCTTCACTATACAATCCTTCCAAAGATTATTTTGAGCTGAATAGATGTTGAGAGATCTGCAGTGTTTTGTAGATGTTCTGAGGTGTAACATTCCTCCTTTTTGCTAATTCTGAGAGAACAAAATCGTCACATACCTCTTCTTTCGTCAGAATTTGAGCCACCCTTGTCGTGTTTTCGACTCAAAAACCCCTTTGGTCTCAAAGCGCCCTTTGTGGGTTTTCGCTTTGACCTCTCCGCTTTTTATTTAATTTTAATTTTCTTTTTTTTAGGTCTTAAAGCACCCTTTGCGGGTTTTCACTTTAGCCCTTTCCTTCTTCAAGCATAATACTTTTTGACTGAATCCGAATTTATAGGACCATCCATCTCGCCCAAGATCAGTGCTCCTCTAGAGAAAGCCCTTTTCACCACGTAAGGTCCTTCCCAATTTGACATCCATTTCCCTCTGAAATTCTTTTGTATGGGGAGGATCTTTTTTAAAACTAAGTCTCCCTCGTGGAATTCTCTTGGGCGTACATTTTTGTTGTACGCTCGCATCATTCGCTTTTGGTACATCTGACCATGACGGATAGCTTTCAGCCTCTTCTCCTCAATCAAATTCAACTGATCATATCGAGCCTGGATCTATTCTGCTTCGGCTAATTTTAACTCGGGCAAGACTCGAAGGGACGAGATTTTAACTTCGATGGGTAAAACTGCCTCTATTCCGTAAACTAGTGAGAAAGGAGTTGCCCTGGTGGAGGTTCTGACCGATGTTCGATAGGCGAAAAGGGAAAATGGTAACTTCTCGTGCCAATATTTGTAGGTCTCAGTCATTTTTTCCACTATCCTCGTGATGTTCGTATTAGCTACTTCTACTGCACCATTCATCTTTGGACGATATGGTGACGAATTGTGATATCTGATCTTGAATTGTTCGCAGACCTCTACGATCATGCTGTTGTTCAAGTTTAATGCATTATCAGATATGGTCATCTCAGGCATTCCATATCGACATATGATTTCTTTTTTTAAGAACTTGCTGACTGCTGATTTTGTCACATTAGCATATGAAGTGGCCTCTACCCATTTAGTGAAGTAATCGATTATCACAAAGATGAATCGATGTCCATTGGAAGCTTTTGGAGAGATTGGTCTAATGACGTCCATGCCCCACATAGAAAAAGGCCATAGGGAGGTCATAACATGTAGAGGTGAAGGTGGTACATGAATCTTATCCCCATAAATTTGGCACTTATGACATTTTTTAGTATAATCAATGCAATCTCTTTCCATGGTAAACCAATAATATCCGAATCTCAAGATTTGTCTAGCCATTGCGAAACCATTGGCATGTGTTCCACAAACACCCTTATGGACTTCTTCTAGGATCTGCTTAGCCTCAGCGGCATCCACACACCTCAATAGTACTTGATCCTTTCTTCTTTTGTATAGGACCTCTCCGTCCAAGACATAATCACAGGCTAGTCTTCTCAGCGTCTTTTTGTCAGTTTCAGTCGCTTGATCGGGGTATTTATGATTTTTCACGTAATGCAGTATATCGTGGTACCACGAGTGATCATTTTGCTCCTCTTCTTCCATGTTGTAGCAATGGGTCAGGGCCTCATAAATGCTTATTTGTATAGGCTTCATATCTTAATTGTTGTTTGCTCAGACCATGGAAGCCAAGGTGGCTAGAGCATCAGCCATCTGATTTTCATCTCTTGGCAGATAACTGAAAGTGATGTCATCGAACTCTTTGATCAGTTCTTGGACCAATCTTTTATATTCGACCAACTTGGGATCTCTCATCTCCCATTCTCCTTTAAGTTGATAAATCACCAGTGCAGAGTCTCCGTACACTTCCAGTACTCTAATTTTATGTTCATAGCGGCACGGATACCCATGATACAAGTTTCGTACTCTTCCATATTGTTTGTGCAATCAAAATCCAATTTACAAGTGAATGGGTAATGATCTCCGTTTAGGGATACCAAAATTGCCCTAATTCCATTGCCTCTGACGTTCGATGCCCCGTCGAAGTTCAGTTTCCAAGGATGATTTTCTGGGGTAGCTTCTTCAGTGAATGCCACGTACATTAGATCTTCATGAGGGAAATCGAAGTCCAAAGGCTCGTAATCTATCAGAGCTCTACTGGCTAGAAAATCTGCTATTGCACTCCCTTTCACCGCCTTTTGGTTTACATAAACTATGTCGAACTCAGAAAGTAAAATTTTCCATCGGGCCATCCCTCCATTCAAAGTAGTCAACTCTATCAGGTATTTCAGTGGGTCTAGCTTCGAGATGAGCCAGTTCGTATGATACAACATATACTGCCTTAATCTTCGAGTTGTCCAGATAAAGGCACAACACAGTTTCTCCATTGGTGAGTACCTTGTTTCACAATCAGTGAACTTTTTACTAAGGTAGTATATTGCCTTTTCTTTCTTTCCTGACTCATCGTGTTGGCCAAGCACACATCCCATTAAATTATCAAGTACTGTCAAATAGAGGATTAATGGCTTATCTAGATTAGGCGGCGTCAATACTGGGGGATTGGACAGGTATTGCTTCACTTTGTCGAAGGTCTTCTGACATTCCTTTTCCCACACACCTGGATTATGTTTTTTAAGAAGACGAAATATGGGGTCACATTTCTCAGTCACCTGTGAAATGAACCGAGCAATGTAATTTAATCTTCCTAAGAAACCTCGAACTTCTTTTTGAGTGTGAGGCGGAGGCAGTTCTTGTATAGCTTTGGCCTTGTCTAGGTCAACCTCAATCCCCTTTTCACTGACTATAAATCCTAGCAGTTTCCCTGATCTGGCCCCGAAGGTATATTTTGCTGGGTTAAGCTTTAGCTGAAATTTCCTCAACCTCAAAAATAGTTTCCTTAAGACTTGGACATGCTCCTTTTCAGTCTGAGACTTGGCGATCATATCGTCGACATAAACTTTAATTTCTTTATGCATCATATCATGGAATAGGGTTACCATGGCTCTCTGATATGTTGCTCTCGCATTCTTCAGCGCAAATGGCATCACCTTATAGTAAAAGGTTCCCCACATGGTTATGAACGTGGTCTTATCCATGTCTTCAGGAAGCATCTTTATCTGGTTGTATCCTGAGAAGCCATCCATGAATGAGAATAATGAATAACCCGTCGTATTGTCCACTAAGGTGTCGATATGAGGTAACGAAAAATTATCTTTCGGGCTAGCCTTGTTTAGATCTCTGTAGTCTACACACATTCGTACTTTCCCATCTTTCTTAGGGACGGAGACGATATTGGCTACCCATTCCGAGTACTTAACTACTTGCAAGAAGCCTACGTCAAACTGTTTCTTGACCTCTTCTTTTATTTTCAGCAAAACATCTGGCCTCATCCTCTGAAGTTTCTGTTGGACCAGCTTGTACTCTTCCTTTATGGGAAAATAGTGTACCACGATATTAGTACTTAGCCCGGGCATGTCTTGATACGACCACGCGAAGACATCTTTGAATTCTTAGAGTAACTCAATGAGGTCTCGCTTTGTCTCTACGGTAATACCAGCTCCGATCTTCACTTCTTTCTTTGCTTGTCCGTCTCCCAGGTTTACTATTTGAGGTAGAATTTGTTTCTCCTCTTATTCTACCATCCTTAACAGTTCAGTAGATAGGTCACAACCTTGGTCATCTTCAAAATCCTAAAAATCTTCTGTACCCATATCTTGCTCAAAGGGACATTTTGAGTCATCGGTAGCGTTACTCAAATCATTGATATTTGGGGACCTATTATGGAGATGAATAAAGGCTCATAGAACAAAGGAATCTAAGCATATTTATTGGCATCATGAATGAAGAATGGAAATATTTAGAAGGATATCTAAAGAATAAAAGAATAATGATGATGAATGAAGTGAAAATAGAAGAAGATTTGCTCAAAAGATGGCGGAGATGCATTTCATTAAAAATAAAGATGTCTTATACAAAGTCATGCTTCACAAAAGGGACTCTTATTGCTTCTAGACTTAAAGCAACAAGTGTGTTCTGAGTATTACTCTGAATAAGTTCTAAAAGCTACAGGAATCTCCTCCGCGGTCCAGTTGTTTAGAACGCTGCCTGGCTCATAGGGGCAGATGCCATTCCAGTTTTCTTCCTCAATTTTTCCCTCGGATATAGTATTGGCGTGCATGTTTCCCCATATTTCTTTCATGGTTTTTTCATTTTGCATTCCTCGTCCTGGATAGATAATCCCTCCTGATATAAAGGTCTTACAAATATGGGAAATTGTCATCGGTTCCCATTTGATCTCATCTCCACTCAGACGCGCTTTTCTTCTTTTTTGTTTCTTTTCTAACTCTTTCTCTCTTTACTTTGCGTTCGGCTTGAATTGTAAGCTAAAGAGGTCTTATTTTTATTTCAATCTCGGGACCTCGATCTCTCCCTGGAGATACCTCCCAAGTCCTTTCCCAGGTACGGCTCCTTTCCCGACCATCAGTCGCAAACCCTTTTTCGTGGTTTTGGATATTTGAGGCACTGGGATCTTGTTCCCCTTGATGATGAATGTTGTATTGACGAACTCCAAAGAGCGAAAGGAACACTCAGTCACTTTGTCATTTGCTTCTAAATATGGTGCACCGTTAGTTACAGTCGCAATGATGTCCTCTTCAGCACTTATTGTCACCAAACGGCCTTCTATGACTAATTTCAACTTTTGGTGCAACGACGAGGGTACTGCTCCCGCTGAGTGTATTCAAGGTCTCCCCAGTAAGCAATTATAGGATGGTCTGATATCCATTACTATGAAATCCACTTCATATGTACCTGGGCCAATTAAAAAAGGTACTTCAATCCTCCCCATGACTTTCTTTTCAGTTCCATCGAATGCCCTTACTACATTGTGGCAGGCCTTCATGTGAGAGCTATCAATGGGTAATCAATTC